>JAJQKJ010002693.1:0-100536 GCA_029574335.1 Rana kukunoris
TCGCTCCCAGCCACCATGCGCAACTCCCCGCCGTGTCACTTCCTCCTCTGTGTAAACACAGGAAGAGGGAAAGTGATGTGATCTCTGCTCTCGGCGGTTTTTTTCAACGCCATGAGGAGAGATATAACATCACACAGTAAGTCTGCACAACACTACACTGACACCAGGACAGCAGGCACACCTAACCCTTGCGATCACCCCCCCCCCCCTGTCACAGTGTCACTGAATTGCAGTAATCATATATGTATGATTACTGTATTTAGTGTCAGTGTGACAGTCAGTTAGTGTTAGGTTCTGGGTAGCCCCCGTACCCCCCCTGATAAAGTTTTAACCCCTTGATCAGCGCCCTAGTTAACTCTTTCACTCCCTATTGCCAGCGTCACTAAGCAATCATTTTTCTGATCGCTGTATTAGTGTCGCTGTTCCCGCTAGGTAGCGATTTTTTTTTTTACTAAAGACATGTGGCCAAATAAATTTTGGCCTAAATGTTTGACTAAAATTTTGTTTATTTGATTTTTCTTATAACACAAAGTAAAAAATATTTTTTTTTCAAAAATGTCGCTCTATTTTTGTATATAGCGCAAAAAATAAAAATTGCAGAGGCGATCAAATACCACCAAAAGAAAGCTCTATTTGTGGGAAAAAAAGGACGCAAATTTTGTTTGGGAGCCACGTCGCACGACCGTGTAATTATCAGTTAAAGCGACGCAGTGCCGAATCGCAAAAAGGGGCCTGGTCCTTTACCTGCATTTTGGTCCGGGTCTTAAGTGGTTAAACGAACACAAAAATTTTAATCAGTAACAGCCCTAATTATATATATTATATTCCGACTTATTAATTGGTAAATATATTTTGCTAGGTGTCCACCATATCAGAGGACCCCTTTACGCCAGTTGCCCCCAACAAATTGCCTATTTATGCCAGATCAGGTTCACTCAGAGCATCCTTATAGTTAAGTCGTGATCCACCATTTCTCACCTACAGACTGGTAGAACATATCAAAGTAAACATTGTACCTACACCTCATAGTTCTGTCCCTGTAGTCAGACGGGGGCAGGAGAAGAAGCAAGATGTGGAAGGGAGGAGCACACAAGTGACATCATTGGTTGCTAGTACAACAGCGACCCTAGCAACCAATGACTGCTGGGCAGCAGAGATCCAGTGCTGCAGACTCACTGGCGAGCTGATGGTCCGGTCGGGAACGTCACTCAGTCCACGTCCCAACCATGTCATGGCCACTGTTATACATCATTATTAATATTTTTTTTATATATTATACATTTCAAAATTGCATATTTTTATAAAATATATAATGAATCTTATGTAAATTATTATTGTAATGGTGCATTATATATATATATATATATATATATATATATATATATTATATATTACATATGATATAGATTATATTTACACATGTCTGTGAAGTGTTTCTTATCAGGGCCCCCCATGTCCTGCAATGTCCCCCCTCTTTCCTCCCCCCAATAAAGGCCTCCATTCCTCAGGAATAGTCCTCGGTACACGTCCCTCCTCCCTGTCATGGACGGAAGGACCTCACACCCTATTTCTCCGGCCCTGTGCAATCCCAGCCAGTCCCGCAGTATTACCTCACAACTCTCCGCACACAGCCGCCATCTTGTCCCGCCGCCTCTTCCTCCTCCCCGCCTCCTCTTTTCCCCAGTCACAGAGCCAGCTTCCCGCTCTCGCACTGCACTGTGGGAAGGCTGGTGAGCCAAGCGTGCTCCCGTCACTGGATGAGGTGCGCGCGCCTTTGAGGCAGAGTGTGAAGTTTCCCCATAGCCGTGTAATAAAAAAAAGAAAGAAAGGAAATTAAATCTGTTATAAAGAGAAACACAAAGGTCCCTCCATAGATAGTAAGGGGAGCTGATGCTGGTAAGACATTTCCAAAGGTCCCTCCATAGATAGTGAGGGGAGCTGATTAATGGTCAGACATTACCTCAGGTCCCTCCATGGTTAGTAAGGGGAGCTGATGGTGGTCAAACATCACTCCATAGATAATGAGGGGAGCTGATGGTGGTCATTCGTTACCTCAGGACCCTCCATGGACTGTGAGGGGAGCTCATGGAGGTCAGTCATTACCTCAGGTCCCTCCATGAACATTTAGGGGAGCTGATGGTGGTCATTCGTTACCTCAGGACCCTCCATGGACTGTGAGGGGAGCTCATGGAGGTCAGTCATTACCTCAGGTCCCTCCATGAACATTTAGGGGAGCTGATGGTGGTCAGTCAGATTCATTACCTCAGGTCTCTCCATGGACAGTGAAGGGAGCTGACAGTGATCAGTCATTATCCTAGGTTAGGCTGACCAGACATCCCCAGTTTCAGGGGACAGTCCCCTGATTGAGGACACTGTCCCCGGACCAAGTCTGTCCCTGGTTTTGTCCCCAGATAGGATTTAATAGGGGGCATGGGCAATTTCAAAGACAGTCAGTGCAGAATTTTTTTTTTTTTTTAGAATTACACCCCTCCCCCCGCTCCGCCATGCCTACTAGCATAGGGGCGCACTAGCATAGGGGGGTTGTATTTTTCCCATTATCTGTGCCCCTTTCTGATGATCATGTGCTGGTCGGAGAGGAGGGAATATTTCTTCAGTTTCGCACGCATGTTTTTCTGCCCTGGATCAAATCCTGGCCAGCCACCTGCCTGCTTATCTCCTTGCCTTCCCTGGTGAATATTCCTCCGCTCCCCATCCTGTAGTAGCCTGGGCCCGAAGAGTAAGACTAGACAGGCTGTGAGGTGGCGGCGATGGGCAGAGAGTCGCTGATTGTTGCCATAACTAGTAAAGAAAAAATATGTCCCCGGATTTCATTTTAAACATCTGGTCACCTTATCCTAGGTCCTTCCATGGATGGTGAGAGTAGCTGATGGTGGTCTGTCATTACATAAGGTCCTTCCATGGACATTTAGGGGATCTTACTGTGGTCATTCATTATCTCAAGTCCCTCTATGGACAGTAGGGTGACCACATGTCCCGGATTGCCCGGGACAGTCCCGCATTTTGCAGGTCTGTCCCAGGCACCTTCATTCCAGGACAATAGAGTGTCCCGGAATGAAACTGACACAGCCACCCCCCGGTCCAATCTGATGCCCCCAAAAAAGGCTGCCACATCACCACTTTACTCAATGACAGTACTTGTCCTGGCAGGGAATGCCTGGAGAAGCACAATTCTCCGCACCCTGCTTGTGATTGGAGAAATCATAAATCCTGCCTTTTGTGTCCAATCAGTGTGCTGTGATTCGTTACAGCACAAGCCGATTTTTGGGAAGGGAGGGTGTCCCTGAATGGTAGTTTGGAAATGTGGTCACCCTAATGGACAGCCATTACCTCAAGTCCCTCCATGGACATTTATGGGAGCTGACGGTGGTCATTCACTACCTTAGGTCCCTACGTGGACATTTATGGGAGCTGACGGTGGTCATTCCTTACCTCAGGTCCCTCCATAGACATTTATGGGATCTGACGTGGTCATTCATTACCTCACCTCCATGGACATTAATGGGAGCTTAAGGTGGTCATTCACTACCTCAGGTCCCTCCATGGACATTTATGGGAGCTGACGGTGGTCATTCATTACCTCAGGTCCCTCCATGGACATTTATGGGAGCTGACGGTGGTCATTCGTTACCCCAGGTCCCTCCATGGAAATTTATGGGAGCTGACAGTGGTCATTCATTACCTCAGGTCCCTCCATTAACATT
Source organism: Rana kukunoris (assembly GCA_029574335.1). Lineage (NCBI taxonomy): Eukaryota > Metazoa > Chordata > Amphibia > Anura > Ranidae > Rana > Rana kukunoris. The sequence goes on from JAJQKJ010002693.1 coordinate 3,723, forward strand.
TATGGGAGCTGATCCCACTGACCTACGCATGAACGTACCATTATAATTATTAGCGAGGGTTCCCTGAGTCTGGAACGTTATTTCAAGGGTTTCTCCACGATAGGTTGAGGAAGGCTGTCCTAGACTCTAAATAGTTCAGTTCACAATGGGCGTACCAGTATGTCCTCCCGTAACAACTGGGTAGCGCACTGGCTGTATAGGTACAGTGGCCAGACCGCAAGAGGTTAGATGAAGTCCTTCATCACATATTACATGTCACAGGACGTTTGTGGAGGAGCCGAGATTAGGAAATATCTTGTTAAAAGCATTTAATTAGGAGTGTGTAGCACTCAGCAGTACCAGTTAATAACTCTCAGTTCACTGCTAAGAGTATGGTAAGGTCTTAAACTGCCAGCTCCTAATTTCCTCAATCTCTGCAGTGCACGCAACATCTTACATATTGCCGCTGGTCTCTCAGACACAATGGAACATTGTTTTCTCTTTTGCATTATTACCTCTGTCCTGATCTGTTACATACTATAACGCGCCGGTGCTGTTTGGACAGATATCAAGGCCTGTTTTTAAAAGCTCAACTTTTTTATCCCCCCCACAGGAAGTATCAATTCCAAGACCTTTGCTTGCTCTGAACAATTTCTCAGCTCGTCTTTTTCTGTTGTAGTACTACCCTTTAAGGAGCCGCTGAGTATTCTGGGTACCCTGTTCAATACCAAGCCCTGACAGAGTGTTGCCCCTGCTGCTGACACCACCAAAATACCTTGGTCAGTAGTGATGAGCGGAATACGCCATATTCGATTTCGCGAATATATAGAAGAATATTCGCGAATATTCCTTAATATCGAATATTCGTGATATTTTATCAAAAAAAAAATTGCTGCATATGGGGGACGACGACATGGCTGCATATGGGGGGGGGGGGGAGAGACATGGCTGCATATGGATATGGGGGGGGGGGGGGGAGACATGGCTGCATATGGGGACACATGGCTGCATTTAAAAAAAAAAAAGTATCGGTATTCAGTATCGGTGAGTACATGAAAAAAAAAGGATCGTTACTTGTACTCAGTTTTAATGCTATTCCCATCGAGCGCTGCCTTTGTGTGCTTTTTGTATCCTGCCATCCATTTTTCCACTGGGAATCAGTCTGCAAAGAGATCAGCTAAAAGTAGTTGGATCTGTATGTGCGTTATAATTAATCAAAATTAGTCGATTAAATCGATAAAAAAACGATTAACCCCTAAGGTCCCTTTCGCACTTGTAGGACTTCAAAGTCCCGCGATTTCAATGAATGCCTGTGTAAGTGGCATCAAAATCGAACCAAAGTAGTGCAAGGACTACTTTGAATTCGGCACTACTTAAAGTCGTGCCAGTATGAATGGTGTTCATTGAAAATCATGGAGAATGACTTGTCATACGATTTTGCAGTACAAAATCGTGAGACAAGTCGTATAAATGTGAAAGGGGCCTTAACCACTTCTGACCAGCCCCACGTCCAAAGACGTCATTTTTTTGAAGATGGATATCTCGGTAACGGCAGCAGCTGCTGCCACAACCGAGATATCCATCCCTTCGTGGGGCGGTCCTGTTAACGATAACGGCGGTCATCGCGGCGGATTCGCCGCGAGATCGCCGTTACCGGCGGTGGGAGAGGGTGCCCCCCCTCCCGCCGCTCTCCCGCGCCGTCCGCCGCTTACCGTAGCCGTCGGTAGCGGCGGAGGCGATCGGGTCCTCTTGCTGGCTGTCCGGGGATGCGACTGAGGGAAAAAATGTCCCTCAGCCGTCCCCATACCTCTGCTGGGCGGAAGTGACGTCAAAACGATGTAACGATCTGTTACATACTATAACGCGCCGGTGCTGTTTGGACAGATATCAAGGCCTGTTTTTAAAAGCTCAACTTTTTTATCCCCCCCACAGGAAGTATCAATTCCAAGACCTTTGCTTGCTCTGAACAATTTCTCAGCTCGTCTTTTTCTGTTGTAGTACTACCCTTTAAGGAGCCGCTGAGTATTCTGGGTACCCTGTTCAATACCAAGCCCTGACAGAGTGTTGCCCCTGCTGCTGACACCACCAAAATACCTTGGTCAGTAGTGATGAGCGGAATGCGCCATATTCGATTTCGCGAATATATAGAAGAATATTCGCGAATATTCGTTAATATCGAATATTCGTGATATTTTATCAAAAAAAAAATTGCGAAATTTCGCTAGTGCGAATGCGAAATTGATTGCGAAATTCTCGTCAACACGCGAAAACGGAGATCATTTCCTGGATTACTAAACTAATAGGCACTAAACACTAACTCTACTTACACAAACTTATATGACTAAACTAAAGCTATTTTTTTTTTTTTTATATACACAAAACACAGAAGGGCAGAGAACGCATTCGCGAATATTCGTAATACAAATATTCGCATTGCGAATATTCGGCAACATAAAAGGATCGCCTCAGCTACTCGGCCCAGGGTCTCTAATCATACCAGCAATGCTTTTAGACGTCGATGGAGATCACTAGGATGTGATCTGTTTTAAAAATAAATTTGAAAAAATACGAGTATTCGCAATAGCGAATATTCACCGCGATATTCGATTTATTCGCGAATACTCGAATATGCAATATTCGTAATGAATATTCGCAATGCGAATATTCGTGAGCAACACTATTGGTCAGGTGAGTCCCTGGCTGTCACACAAAGGATAAACCCATCCACACTGATGAGGTAAATGTTTACCTTGTCACGGAAATGGCAAAATAGGCAACAGAAAACATTTGGTGAAGTCTTCCAAACGGCAGAACACCAACAAGAAAAAGGCAATAGAACACAATACAGTACCACTGTAAGCCACTCCCACCCATCCTGCAGGACTGAAGATTTAAACCTGAGCTCCCAAACCGATAAATTTTCCGCAAGTAAGTGGATGAGATGAGAAGAAAAGAACAAACACCGGGCTAGCTTATTTGCGGGCCCTCAGTGAGAAGAGTCAGGGTTTAATTCTCAGGAATTAAGACAAGTACATTTTTCCAACAGATACCTCAAACACATGAAGAACTCGTCTGCCGTCTAGTTGGGGACCTTATGTTGGTGCACAACAAGGATGTAGTCTCTTTGAGGAAAACTGAGTTTCCCAAGGGTAGCTAACTGAGTTCCCCTTTAGTAAACACTAGTCACTTTAACTATATCAGATGGTAACAGATATTGCTTTGGAAGAAATGGGGGGGGGGGGGGGGTAGAGAGATTTTGTCTGAAGTGTGTCCCTTTAAACGTAAACCAGCACTTGAAAGACAAATGTCTTCCTTGGATAGCTTGAGTATGAAGTAAGGTGTGTGTAGTACTCTGGCCTAGCAGGGAAGCAAAGGGGTGAATTCTGTTATCCTGCAGGCACTGTTGATAAAGACAGTAAGGATGTAAGACTACAGCACTGGATGGGTTGTAGCAGCTGTGCCTAAAGATAAAGGCCTGTATTGTGCACCGTTCTGAGCTATAGCAGCTGAATGCAACAGACAGGCTTGAAGATAATGGCAGCCTTGTGTGGGTTAGGAAACCTGTCCCACAGCACAGCATGGTGAAGCGATGACCTTCTGTTTGGAGGGGGACCCCTTTGTCCTCCTCTGGTATGGCTGTGAAGATAGAAATGACCCAGTTTGTCTGCCCACAGGTTCTGCTAACCTGCCTCTTTAAGATGATTAGCTCCCTGCTGGCTTTTGCAACTTCCCAGCTTGGCCCAATTCGGCCTGGATCCATTCTGCTTTCTCCTGCACATCAGTAAGCCAATGAGGAGAGAGAGATGGGTGAGGCCGGGCCGTGGCTCCATATCTGAATAAACACACAGAGCTATGGTTTGGGTGCCCTATAGCAAGCTGCTTGCTGTAGGGAGGGGCCAGGAGCGCCGACAGGGGACCTGAGAAGAGGAGGATCAGGGCTGCTCGGTGAAAAACCATTACACAGAGCGAAAAAAGTATAACAAAAACAAAAAAAATACTTTATCACTTTAAGTACTCTTGTGTGAACGAGGCCTATATCAAATAATAACGGTTTCCTAACCACTTGCAAAACTTTGCATTACCCAGAGATTACGTAACTGTAATATTGAGTTGTTGAGTTTGTCAAGTGTTACCTATCACTAGCATGCTTTACTCCAACAGCTACGTCCACTGTTGTGCAGGGGCGTCTCTAGGGGGGGGCCAGAGGGGGCCCTGACCCCCCCAACATTATGCTGTGCCCCACCATGTGCCTCCCAAAAAAAAATTGTTTTTTTTGCTTTTTTTTTTTTTCTCGGCCCTCCCCTGGAGTAACAGTCTCTCCTAAGAGGAAGAGCGTCCCCAGTCAGCTCTGCGGGGCATTCCTCCCCCTCCCTCTGCTCGCTGACACTGCATAATGCAAGCGTTCACAGAACCACACCCGACGAATCTGCTCCTTCCCCTGCATCCTCATTGGCACGGAGAAGAGCGAGTTGCAGAAAGGACTCCATGAGCACTATGGGGGAGGGGGGGCCCAAGCCTTCATCTCAGTTACTGAAAAAACAGACTGATTTCTCCTGTCCTTAGGACAGGAGAAGCAGCCTGTAAATTCCGAGAGTGGTGACTGCAAGCTGAGCCGAGTGTCAGTCTATGACACTCTTTTACAGCCCAGCGAGTCCAGCCACCTCCCCCCCACTCTCCTCACATACGAGCAGGGAGGAATACAGCTCCTCCTCCTCCTCCTCCTTTCAGTCCCACCCACACTATCTCGGTGTGCTGTATCTGAAGAGAGGGGATGTGTGTTCAGGAAATATGAAAATCAGCAGCATGTGTGTGAATGATGCCTGAGATTCTAGCCTGGACCGTGGGTAAGTGTGTGCACTGCAGTACACTGTAATCACTGAACTGCATTATCTCCATCCCTTCTCCCCCATCTGTCTCCCTCCCCTCTCCTGTTCTTTCAAGACATTCACAATTTACTTTCTGTAACGGTCACCACCATTTACGATAATCCATTCCATCGCCCCCCGACAGCTTATCCGACAGTCCGACAGACATCAGACACGACCCATTTCATTTCCCAGAATAACCGAGACAACACAAGCTCTGGTACTGGTTCCAAAATGAATGAATGAATCCTTTAATGGTAACTTAGCTTTCTTATATACAGTACAAGCATGTTACAGTTAATCACAGGGACAAAGACACACTGCACCCACACATAACACAATGGGGGGCTTCATACACATTCTTTTAGCTAATGACATTCCGATGAGTTAATTACTACTCATTACCCAGACGGTCTGGCTCCGCATTTAGAGGGGTTAATTACTACAGCTTGACAAATCACATTCCACATCTTAACAGTGTCATTAGCATACACAATAAACAGGTCTTAGGAGCAGACCTAATTGGCACAATGGACACAAAACAGTATTGGCATCACACAATGGAATGTCTAGGAGCAGACTCAATTAACACCTCAAAAGCATGTGTCCCCACATTGAATGAAAACACTCTATTGACCTGTCGGAGTCAGACTTTAACAACTTGTAATATTTAAAGATATCCTGCAAAACATGAATTATCAGTAATGTCCCATCCCATGTAATTTATCATTTCTCAGTCACCCTATGCCCAAAAGGGGCACAGGATGACCCTAGACCCAAGAGTCATTAGTGATGCTGGCACAAGAGTACCACCCATCCTTCAAAAGTCTCTGGGTGTCACGGGCCATTCTGTTACACTTTCACTTTCAGTTAGGCAGGTAATATACAGTTATTAAGTTTTAATATTAAGTTCACTACACATTTTTTCCAATATTGTTATTTAAAACAGCAGCTGCGAACCTTTTTGTGATTCACTTTATCCTTAGCGCAACGGCAGTAACCATTAGGGCGCATTTATTTGGTTACTATCTTTTTTTCAGATAATATACAGTGCAAATGTCTTTCCTACATCCACAGATTGCAGGAAAGAAACTTGCATGATTTCCCCATCAACACAGACAGTGCTGACGGGAATATCCCTCCTGCCCAGCAATTGTATTCTCCCGACAAACAGTGATTCTCACTAGTGGCTATACAGCAACCACTAGTGATAATCATAAGAGAATCTGCTCATTAATGGTTCAAATCTCAGCCAGTTCCTGCTGAACCAGCTGAGATTTAAACTCTATGGCTGGTCTTAGCTCTTAGGCAGCCCACACATTCATCACTTTTTTTCATTCAACTATTAGGTTGAATGGAAAAAAAGAAATGATCCAATTCCCCCATCTACACATTATAGGTGGACGGGGGAATCCTCCCAGTGTGGACCAGTGCTGGAATAACCAGAGTTGCTGTCCTGTCCCGGCTATTCACAGCGCTGGTCTCTGTCTCCTTGGCAGCGGCGGCAGCACATTGGAACCCAGTGCTGGTTACTTTATGGGGCCGATGTACAGGAGGGCCAGCACAATTTGTTGTTAGAGATAGGCTGGGCATGTTCAAAAATCCACATGCCAGAGCCTGCCAGGAAGCCCACACTGCACAGCGCTAATCACAGGCAGTGAGAGATTTCCCGGTCCGCAGCTCTGCACAGATCAGGAAATGTCTCACTGCCTGTGATTAGCACTGTGGAGTGTTGGCTTCCTGGCGGGATTGGACATGTGGGATTTCAAACACACCCGGTTGTAGACAGTTGAGCTCCCTGCAGGTTGCTTAGCAGCAGTGGAGCCTTCTCTGACATGCTGATCGGGATGCAATCCAGGTGATGCTCCCAGTCAAATCCTAGTGTTAATTATCAGAGATTTTATTGATCAAAGCCCACACTTTACAGGCATAGAGCCCACACTTTACAGGCTGCGGAACATACGTTTGATTATATATATATATATATATATATATATATATATATATATATATCTATATATATATATATATGTGGTTGTACTCTTGATGCTAATAAATACTGTATTTATTAGATCTGACTAGGAGCATCACCTGGATCACATCCCGATCAGCATGTCAACAGAGAAGGTTATACAGCATTACTGCTGCTAGGTGACCAGCTGGGGGCTCAGCCCTCTATAACCAATAGTGCCAGCCTTCTCCTGCATGCACCCATAATGTCACCAGCACTAGGTCCTAATGGACTGCCGCCGCTGCCAAGGAGACAGATGCCAGACCAGCGCTGTCAATAGCAGGGACAGGACAGCTGGGGAACCCCACAGTGGCAGAACACCAGACATCTTGTTTTCTGCCACCCTGGGGGGCCCAGTATAGTAGGAAGGGAGCTCACTGCAGAACATGTAAAAGGGCCCGTTGTGGGATCGTAGTAAAGGACCCCAGGAGATGTATATATATATATATATATATATATATATATATATATATATATATATATATATATATATAATTGCATTTTATAGTTGGCCCCCCTACTTTTGTCCCTGTCCCCCCATGTGCCCCCCCTAAATATGAAAGCTGGAGACGCCACTGCTGTTGTGTAAAGTGGCATGACTGTACTCAGTACACATTAAATGGAAAATCAAACCACTGTCACTGCCCTTCAGTCATCCGTGTCTGCAGACTAGGAAACTGAACAACACTTTCCATTATTATGACCCGTCTATAATATTATACTGTATATATTGCCAAGGCTTTACAATATAAGGCTGGGCTCACACGACAACACGCAGAGGCTCACAGCAGGAGTGTCTCGATTCACCGTTTCAGATCCGATTTCAGCAGTAGCGGTTTGTGTTTTTTTTGTTTGGGGGGTGGCAAGCAACCCCCCGCACCACCTCAAACCCCCCCACACACACACACCGCTCGTTGTCTGCTGATCTTTCTACTTACCCCATCTAGGTGGCGGGAATTAGGCAGCAGCAGACATTAAGGAGAGACGGAGATTGGGGCATCGGCAGATATCAGGTTGCGGCAGGCATCAGGGCATCTGGTAGCAGATCATGTGTCTTTTCCTCCCCTCCTCCTAGGCGTCCAAAAGGATTGTCTGTCCTTTCAGCCAATCGGATGACGGGTATCGGACCCGCTTCACCGATTGGCAGGAAGGAGGATCAGTGTTGCAACAGCGAATATTCAATCACTGTTGTAACACCTGGGTGGGCTCGTAGCGCAATGCTCTGCACCACGAGCCGACCTTATTTTGAAGCCTATTAGAGCCTCTGGTTCTAATCAGGTGCTTAAAAAAAACACCCCGCTGCTGTAATTTAGGTGCCTGGCGTCCTGGGGGGTGGCGGCAACTTCCCTAAAAGGTGGAGGGGGAGGCTTCCATGGATAGAGGGGGTGGCACTTGGGCGCCCCTAATGGATCCTAATAATCCATTAGGGCCGCCACTGGATTTCAGCCCGAATTTTCGTTACTTCCGATCATTCGTAACGTCGGAATGCATTCGTATTCGTTCCATTCCATTTGTTTAGATGTGGTGTTCGTTACTTTGGATAAATTGTAAATTTGGATGTAAAAGTATTCGTTTCATTCCATTCGTTTAGATGCTGTATTCGTTACTTTGGATAATCCGTAAATTCGGATGCATTCGTATTCGTTACGTTTACTAAGGCCCCATACACACGATCGGATATATCCGATGAAAACGGTCCGCGGACCATTTCCATCGGATATGTCCGATCGGGAGTTTGATCCGATGGCGTGTACACACCATCGGATCAAATTCCCCGCCGCCGGACGGCGCGGTGACGTAGTGGTGACGCGGCGGTGACGTTGACGCCGCCGCGTCACCGCCACGTCACCGCACCAGGAAGTAAAACACTTCCGCGCATGCGCCGAATCCATTCGGCAGCGGCGCGGCGGTGGTGGGAGCCGACATGTCTGCTGGTAAGTGTACTAACCAGCAGACATGTCGGGCGGACAGATTCCCACCGGATAGATTTCAAAGCTTGCTTTGAAATCTGTCGGGTGGAGAAATCTGTCCGCTAGCCCATACACACGAGCGGAGATGTCTGCTGAAACGGTCCATCGGACCGTTTTCAGCGGACATATCCCCTCGTGTGTACGCGGCCTAACAGTTAGGCAAATTTGAAAGGAAATACCTATAACTTATTAGTTTTATTATAGTTTTTTTATTATTAAATGGGTTTCGAAACCTTCGTGTTTTTCCACCTTATTGCATCCTATGCCTATCTCCTTGCCTTCCCTGGCAGAGTGATATTCCTTCGCTTCCCATCCAGTAGTAGCCGGGGCCCGAAGAGTAAGACTTGAGAGGCTGTGAGGCGGGCAGCGACGAGCAGAGAGTCGCTGATTGTTGCCATTACTAGTAAAGAAAAAATATGTCCCCGGATTTCATTTTAAAAACCTTATCCTAACTGTCCCTGATTTTGAGGGACTGTCCCTGATTTGGAGCAATGTCCCTCTGTCCTTCATTTCTCCTCATTTGTCCCTCATTTTGGTCTGATCTATATAGTTGTATATAAAATGCACTTTTTAACTTTCAAAAAAGTGTTTCCCAGTGCTAAACCTTTCATCCATTTTCTAAATTGCTGCATTTGTACATTTTAAAAGCCAATATAAAGGAATAATAGTGGTAAAAAAAAAAGCACTTGTGGATTTAATTAATATTTTATTTATGGTTAATTCTCCTTTAAGGGGGTGTGGCAGGGGGCGTGTCCTATGCCTACATACATTTGTTAGTAGGTGTCCTTCATTCCCATCTCAAAATGTTGGGAGTTATGGGTAAGTATGACATGTTTGTAATTTTTATTTTTTTAAACGGGAACCTTTACAACCCTTTAATATTATTATTATTTATAAATATTAATAATAAAAAATATATAAATAATAGAACTGTATAATAATTTAATTATAATAGAAAATAGTATAAAAAAAAAAACAACATTATCCGAATGTAATCGATGTGTTAGAGTCGTCGGTTGAATAATTTTTCAAATTTTCGTTCTTTCTGATTTTCTGATTTAAAATTTTCGTCTGATAATTCGTTTTTGTATGCATTCGTCAAAAGAGTCTTTCATTCATTTGGATACTTCTGAACGAATATGCAGAATTTCGTCCAAAAACAAATTCAAAACAAAATCTCTCCAATTTTTTTTTCCCCCCTGGAATGCGCCAAATGCCCATGTATTACACTCATTGGTATCTTTAACCATAAGTGCCATCAAATGTTTTTTTTTTTCTGGGGGGTATTTCAGTGTTACGTTGTGCTCAAACCCCCATTCCAAATGACTCCATAAGTTTCGAGTCAACTTATAAGAACAATTAATTATCGTTCCTTGAGGGTAGGAGAGAGCTTACAAAGACATCTTGCATCTCTGGGAGTTTCCTTCGTTGCGTATGGTTAGAGACATTCTGACACCCCTATTCTGGTGTTCCCATGCATGTGCCTTGCTCGTTCATCTCAAATACCGGTGCGCTGGCCAAGTCAGGTTTTCCTAACGGGCCTGAAACCTAAGAACTTTTCCTAGACAAAAGCTCGACAGCAGGAAGGTGTACGGAGTTCAGTGAAAGGGGCCATTGTCATCGACGCCTTGGGAAATGCATGCAGAGATCTGCCTCGTTGGAGGCTTTTTGTTCCATCTGTGGTCTCTCCACTTAGGCTTGTTGTTTTCTCCGGCAGCAGAAGTTTAGGTTTATGGTTTGCATCTTAAATAAAATGAAGAAAAACATACAATTATGTATGATGATTACATTGCACCATGCATGTTAGTTATTGCCATGAACTTTGGAGTGAGAGCAATAATTCTTGGGCCATCATTCACGGTAACTCTGAAGTGATAACCTGTAAAGGCTTTAGAAGCATCCCTTATGGACAGTTTTGAGGACCATAGTTTTTTTTGCCATTTTGCAAGTACGCCCAAGCTTAAAGCAGAGCTCCACCCAAATAGGGGACGCTTTCGCTTGTTTGCACCTCCCTCACCTCCACCATTTTTTGGGAGGGGGGAGTGGGTACCTGGTTTTCCCATGCCAGAGACAAGCACATCCTTTCTGGCCGGTGTCTCAGCTCTTGATTGGATAGATTAATAGGACAGCCATTGGCTCCCGCTGCTGTTAATCAAATCCAATGACGCGGACGCCGGGGAGGCGGTGCTGAGTCCTGCTGTCTGTGTCAATGGACGCAGCAGTAGGACACGGAGAACACTTCTCCGACGGGTAACTTGATGTGGGGAGGAGCCAGGAGTGCCACGGAGGAACCCCAGAAGAGGAGGATCTCGGCCAAAACTAACTGCACAGAGGAGGTAGGTATGATATGTTTGTTATGATATGTTTGTTATTTTAAAAGAAAAAAAGGGAACCTTTAGTGTCCCTTTAACTGTGACAAACTCCCTTACTACCCCCCCCCCCCCCCAGAGGTACAAAATATTGCATCAGAGTGGGGGAAGGAGGCAGAAAAGCAGCTCCGCTTTAAGGCTTGACATGTTTGGTATCCATTTACTCGATGCAACTCCAACTTCATACCAAAAAAATTAACAGTCACGCAAATACTGTATGACATAAACAAAATTGCAACCGCCGCTAATTTATTATACTGAGCCCCTGCTTTTGGAAAATATATCATGTTTGGGAGTTTTAAGTATATTTCTAAAAAAAATATAATTTCTATAAAAAAAAAATTAAATGTTAACATGTGTGTGAAAAAATCAAAGGACTACCTAGGTGGAACAAGGCCCAAAATAACGCCAAAGTAAACAAAGCCTATACGGTAAAAGAAGATCATGTATACTTCCTCACAAGTTAAAAATAAATAAAATAAGTGAGGGTGCCATGTAGGACTCCGACAGACTGTCAGTGCAAGCTGTCTGCCCCATACATCTGTAGCGCCCTGCTCCTGTTGACCAACATGTTTTACAAATATTGATAAGTTATTGCAGCATTCTTATTTTACATACTATCCCTGGTTTTACTGAGCCTGGCAACCCTGATGAGGCCCCCTAGTGGTATGGGGTTCTTGGGCAGTGCCCAAGTGACTCAATGGTCAGCCTGCCCCTGATTATAACGCACATACAGATCCAGCTACTTTTAGCTGATCTCCTTGCAGGCTGATTCCCACTGCAGCTACCAACCACTGGAAAAATGGATAGCAAGATACAAAAAACACACAAAGGCAGCGCTCGATGGGAATAGCATTAAAACTTTTATAGTCTTCAAGTAGGTAACCAAATAAATATTGCACTGGAGATAAAATCGATGTAGCTACATAAACTGTAAAAATGGTGCGAGTAATACCAAACGGTAGCAAAAGCAGTCATAAAAACATGTAGCTAAGTATGATACTGGTATAAAATGTGTACAACGATACCACTGCTGAATCCAGATGAGGAGAGGTTAACATCAGTCCGTCGGCATGTAGATGTTGAAGTGAACTATCACAACTCCCAGTGGATTGTTGTAGAATTCCAGGTTGATAGAGGGAAGTGTAACAGCCCTTGCGTGTGGCAGATGGTAAGGTCCCGCCGGCATGCAGATATGAAGGCACAGCAAAGGAGCCCTTCAGATGGACACAGCAAGCCACGCCGGTGTTCGTGACATCACCGGATCTGCAAAGGAACCCCATGAAGGCCCGGAAGCCGGCGGAGAGGTGAGTACCACGATTTAAAATAATTTTGATTGATCAAAAAAAATTTGATTGATCAAAAAAATTTAAGATTAATCAATGAATAGTTAATTTCCACAGCCCTACTATATAGTGTATATATATATATATGTAGCCGGGTCAACCTGCCAGGTCTTTCCCGCTGGAACTTTTCTTACAACTGTACATATGTTAGATACCTCTTACATGAGTTATGCATTACGGGACTACAAGTAGCAGGAGATATGGACTCCATTGACTCGTAGGAGAAACTGACTATGTTTCCCGAAATGCTTTGCCCTTCAGAAGGATTTGACGTTTCACCCAGATCAGGGGAGGAGGTTACTTAAGGAGAGGGAGTGGTGCCTTTTCGCTCTCTCGGGAACAGCCTTCTCTCCTGTGCGGAGCCGCTGACAGGGGCAGCGGTGCTTAGGCCAGAAGCCTGGGCCTAGAACTACCGAGAGACCAGCCATCCAGACAGAAGCAAGCCTCCAACATCCAGCCGGTGTCGGGTGTGTGTGTGTGTGTGTCGGAGCAACGTCTTACCAGTGCGCTTTTCCTTCCCTGAGGAGAAGTCAAGCGGATCGGCCTGTTGGGTGAGAGAGCACTTGCTCAGTTCCTAACTCTTGGTCACCATAGACCCTAAAAAGTTAATTTTACCAGCCACTGGCACAAAACTAAGAGGCCTAGTCAAACTGCCTCAGGGTTTCAAGGTAGCGACCGGCGCTGGCAAGTGATCAATCACATCACCCTCTACCGTTACGGACATTACGCTGTGTGTGTCTTCCCCTCTCTAACTGCTCCCTTTGGATTACAAGTTGATGTGCACCAACCGGCCGCTACGCGTATATTGATTGTTCCGGAAGGTTGCCCACTAGGGGTGCTCGCGAGCATAGACTGATCTTTTATATTCAGGCGAGTGGTGCCACTCTTAAGTTTTAGAGTAGCCTATTGATCTATGTTAATTTCTGACTCTTGCAAGGGCCCTTGCTTTCCAGAGTGAACCATTGCTGATTTTTTGTGTTTGCCACTGCAGCAAGGAAAATTATCAGTATATTATCAGTATATTGTCCTTGTACATTGTGGGTTTGTTATTGTGACCTCAGTCCAACAGTCCAACAGGTTCTGATGTGTCAAGGGCGGGTTCGAGCTTGTTGAAAAAAAGGGGTGAGCTGACAAAAGACAGGGGTAGGTCCCAAAATCAACCAGCGGCTCCTTCGGGGGTAGCGCTACATATATATATATATATATATATATATATATATATATATATATATATATATATATATATATATAGTGTGTGTGTTTCAGTCCCCGGGAGAGGACTGACTGGAGGTGGAGAAAGATCGTCGTTCCTGACCACTAGGAACAGCAGATCTCTCTCTACTCCCCTGTCAGAATGGAGATATGTCTGTTAACAGTGACAGATGCCCGTTCTGGCCCCCTGAGGAAGAATTGCAGACATTGTGGTCGCCAGCCTGGCACGAATCGGCTCCGGCGTCGTGCCCCCTATGGCTCTTAGAGCGGCCAACGTAAACCTATGGCGATTCACACAGCCGTGCAAACCTGCCGCAGTATAATGAAGGGGGCTGGTCAGCAAGCGGATAATAAATGCTTGCTTTGGGTTTAATTCTGCTTAATGATATGTTTCCCAGAGAACAAAAAAGAATACATCAAAGATCATAAAAAAACAGCAATCAAAGTGGAGACGGCGTCCATTTGTTTTGGCCTGTGCTCTCCCACTGGATGTTTGTGTATGGAACAAACATAGATGGGTACATCTAAGCTCCAACAGCTGGATGCTTGCGATTCTTTTCCAACACAAACTTATCTGCAGTGCGTTTTTGGCTCGAGATGCATCTCTGTTTTCTAAATAGCCGGATGGAAGAAGAAAGGAAAGCACTTAATCAAGTTAGATCAGAATGCGGCGATTTCGTTCGAGCCTTCTAGTAGATGTTGGCACGCAGAGCCCGTTTCCAAACTCTGTGCATTCCGTCTACTGCAATACAGACATTAACAATAACATGCTCGGGACGATCTGTACAGACTCGCTGTTTGAGGTTTACAAACTGACGCAGAGCAGTAGGTCTGCATTAAAAAAAATAAAACTTGTATCACTGTGAGCTTATCCACTTGACCTCCGGAAGATTAACTCCCCCCCACCCCCTTCATGACCAGTCCATTTTTTGTAACCATATTGCTACACTTGGAGCCGCCTCTCTTCTCTTTTATTCTCTGGAGCTCCTGCTGGATTTTGCTTCTAATCCCCTTGTGGAGGCTTCCATTTGTGGAGGAACATTTTATGGTTCCACAACCACATTGCTATTATCTTTTTATATGGATTATAACAGGGGTTAAAGTCCTGGGGAAAAAAGTGTGGGAACTCCCACCCAAGATCCACTCCCCCACCAAAATAAATAAATAAATGATACACTCATATGCATAATTACTAAACCGCATGTTTGTTTTTTTTTCGATCCACCGTACCTTAATAATCCTTTATGTTACTGGACGCTTCCTGCATATGGATCCATTGTGTAGTGTGGGGATATTCCGTCACTTCCTCGATGCCGCAATATCTCCTGGGAGCTTTTGTCATTGTTCCCAGGAGACATTGCAGAGGTCTGCCGCGAGTTATCGCGGGATTTAGAAAGAACTTTAAGCAAGTTCTTTCTAAACCCAGCGATAACTTGCGGCAGACCTCCGCAATGTCTCCTGAGAACAATGACAAAAGCTCCCAGGAGACATTGCAAGATCGATGAAGTGACGGAATACCCGCACACTACCCGATGAATCCATATACAGGAAGCGTCCAGTAACATAAAGGATTATTAAGGTTCGCCTGCCCCTGACTGACTCGAGCTGGGCATCGCCGCTTAGTGAAGGATTGGCTCGGGCGGCTCGGCTGCTCTCAGCTGCTCTAGTCTTGCAAAGGGAACTGCGTTCCTGCTGTGGAAAAAAGTGCAGGGACTCCGTTCCCACGCGTTCCCGCAGGACTTGAGCCCTGGACTATAAACTGAAGGACCTATGAATAAATGGTTGTGTAACGAATCATTTCAGTTTCTATTATTTCTTATGGAGAAATTTGCTTTGATATACAAGTGCTTTGGATTACAAGCATGTTTCTGGAACGAATTATGCTCGTAATCCAAGTTTTTACTGTATAGCGTTTTGGCTGGAGTTGGGCTTTAATCATGGCTAGCCGCCATTAACCTGAAAACAAAGTTAATTTTTTCCTGGAGTAAGAGCATTTCCCGTCCAACACTCTCTCCTTTCTATAAAGTGGGTGACGCTGGAAGCTGCCGCTTTATTGAATTTCAGTGTTTGAGTATTTCCTCCAAAACCAATAATGATGTGTTAAGTGATTTACGGTCATGGATTTGTGAAACTGACTTCTACGGAATCTTCTGCCAATTTTTACAGCAACCTGTGCCAAAGAAAATTAATAATTTTTATGATTTGTGTGAACACATCTAGTTCCATCTTTACATTCAGTCACTTAAAAAAATAAAATAAACTTGCAATCTTCATCTAAAAATATTTCATAATATAAAGACAACAATCGAATTCTTAACAGCCAATGTAATAAATCACCATATGACCTCTCAGTGGTTAGAAGTTTCAAAAGGTAAAGTTCTGCTAAAAGATGGCAACAACCTTTGTCAGCCTTTTTCAACCACTTTAACTCCGGAACATTTACCACCACTTCATTACCAGGCTATTCTTTGTGATACAGCACTGTGTTACTTTAGCTAGTTAAGGACCGAGCCTATTTTTCAGACTTGGTTTTTACAAGTTACTGTAAAATCATTATTTTATTTTTTTTGCTAGAAAGTTACTTAGAACCCCCAAACATTATACAGTAAAACCTTGGTTTGAGAGTAACTTGGTTTGAGAGCGTTTTGCAAGACAAGCAAAATGTTTTAATACATTTTGGCTTCATATACAAGCGATGTCTTGATATAAGAGTAGCGTCATGTCACTACTGAGTATAAAAAAGAAGAGAGGAGCCTCTAAGGCCTTGTACACACGAGGTAATATATCCGATGGGAACGGTCCGACGGACCGTTCCCATCGGATCTGTCCGCCGGATTGCTTTGATCCGATGGCTGTACACACCATCGGATCAAATTCCCCGCCGGCGGACAGCGCGGTGACGTTGACGCCGCCACGTCACCGCCACGTCACCGCCACGTCACCGCACCAGGAAGTAAACACTTCCGCGTGCATGCGTCGGATCCATTCACAGGATACGATGCATGTGCGGGCAGATATGTCCCCTGGTTTGCCGTACTAACCAGCGGACATATCTGACGGGCAGCTATCCGGCGGAAAAATTCCAAAGCATGCTTTGAAATTTTTCCGCCGGAGGAATCCGGCCAAAACGGTCCGTTTGCCCCTACATACGAGTGGATTTTTAGGCTGAAATGGTCCGTCGGACCATGGTCAGCGGGAATATATTCCTTGGTGTGTACAAGGCCTTAGTGTAGCAATATGGTTACATTTATTGAAGGTACAACATTTAGCAATTTATTGCTACACTTAGGCCTCGTACACACGATAGGTTAACCAGAGGACAACGGTCTGATGGACCTTTTTTATCAGTCAAAACCGATCGTGTGTGTGCGCCCCATTGGTTATTTACCTTTGATTAAAAAAAAGCCAACTTGCTTTAAATTTAACAATCAAAATCGATCGTTAGTAGGCACGATCATCGGTTAAAAATCCATGCATGCTCAGAATCAAGTCGACGCATGCTTGGAGACATTGAACTTCATTTTTTTCAGTACGTCGTTGTGTTTTACATCACCGCGTTCTGACAAGATCGGTTATTTAACCGATGGTGTGTGGGCGCAACAGACCATCAGTCCGCTTCATCGGTTAACCGATGGAAACGGTCCTTCAGACCGTTCTCATCAGATGGACTGATCGTGTGTACGAGGCTTAATGCCCTGTACATACGATCAGTTCATCCGATGAAAACGGATTGTGGCAGAGCGCGGTGACGTAAAACACAACGACGTGCTGAGAAAAATGAAGGTCAATGCTTCCGAGCATGCGTCGACTTAACCGATGGATTTCCCCACAGACAATCGTTTTTTTTCTATCGGTTTTCATTTTAAAACAGGTTCTAATTTTTTTCACCGATGGGAAAAAAACTGATGGGGCCCACACACGATTGGTTAGTCTGATGAAAACGGTCCGATTGCGTGTATGCGGCATTAGAGGTGCCTCTCTTTTCTTTTAAAGCCTGTAATAAAAATGCTTTGACATACAAGTGCTTTGGATTACAAGCATGTTTCTGGAACAAATTATGCTCTCAAACCAAGGTTTTCCTTCTTTTTTTTTTTCAGACACCCTAGAGAATAAAATGGCGGTCATTGCAATACTTTATGTCACACCGTATTTGCGCAGCGGTCTTACAAGCTCAATTATTTGAATAAAAAATAAATCAACAGTAAAGTTAGCCCAATTTTTTTTCATATTGTGAAGGATAATGTTACGCCGAGTAAATTGATACCCAACATGTCACGCTTCAAAATTGCGCCCGCTCGTGGCATGGCGACAAACTTTGTCCCTTAAAAATCTCCCTAGGCGACGTTTAACAATTTCTACAGGTTACCAGAGTTCTTTTGCTAGAATTATTGCTCTTGCTCTAACGATCGCGGCGTGTGCTTTAAACACCATTTTGATATGCGGCCACGACTTACGTATGCGTTTGCTTCTACTACTTCTACTACTGACCAGTTCCTCTTCAAGTGATCCGATCCTTTAAATCCCACCATAGGACTTGGAGCCCCATCAGTCTGGATTGCCTACACCTGTTTTCTTCATTCATAGTCATTCTTCTATGGGTCATCAAAAGGAAAGCTAAAATGTTTACAGCTTCCTGTATGGGGGATTAAGTCTCCTTTAGAAGAGTTATAGCCGGTTCTATAGACAACTTTAAAGAACTATTTGAACGCAGAGAACAATCTGCTTCCTCTTCTACCTGGTTATAGTTTGTACCTAAAGGCCCTTTACTACCCAACGAGATGGGAGATTGCAAAGGAGATAGGACATGTGCAGAATGTCAGCAATGTCCATTCATCTAAAGTGGTCTGAGAACTCTTTTATTTCTCTGAAAGTTTGGAATTAATGGTAAAGATTAAATCTTTGTGTGGAAATATATTGACCTCCCTTCCTCATTATCGATCAATGGAAGTCATGCAAATTGCCCCTTAGTGGCTTTCTGACCAAGGATATTGGCCTCCTTTTCAACTGGAATGAATCCAGTGTGAAAGCGTTAAGCATATATTACCGCTAATTAATAATTGTATTTATTATATATATTTTTTTCTTTAATTACATTTTTTTTTCTCTACTTGGACAGCTACAAAGTGCTTGTGCATAGTGTAGCTCCCCTTTTCTCTCTGCCATATATAATAGCAAATAATGAAATGAATAAGAGTGCCAAACCAAAGGATCTAGAGCAGTGTTTCTCAACCAGGGGGCTGCTTGGGTTCTCTCTGGGTTCTTAAGCACTTGACCCAGTTTGCCCTGAATCAGCATAATAAATTGCCATGGTGTGGGTG
This sequence comes from Rana kukunoris, assembly GCA_029574335.1. Taxonomy (NCBI): domain Eukaryota; kingdom Metazoa; phylum Chordata; class Amphibia; order Anura; family Ranidae; genus Rana; species Rana kukunoris. The sequence continues at coordinate 22,793 of JAJQKJ010002693.1, forward strand.
TTCCAGACGCCAGCCTTATAACAACCAATGACGCTCCAAGGTCAGGGCATACGGCATCATTCAATACAATGGTGATGGAGTCTGGTTTGCCTACACCATGGCAGTGCATGACTCTGATCCAGCACAGATGGCATGCAGAGCAGGGGATGTGTGATTAGGCGTGCTCTGTGATGGGGAGACTGTGTGACTGGATGGCTCAGTGAAGGGAGGAATGTGTGATTTGCAAGAATCTGTGAGGCGATGGAATGTGTAATTGGGGGGGGGGGACTCTGTGATCAGGAGACTGTGTGATTGGGTGGGGGCTCTGTGATGTAGGACTGTGTGATTGGGGGGGCTCTATGATTTAGGACTGTGTGATTGGGTGGAGGCTCTGTGATGGGGGACTGTGTTGGGTGGAGGCTCTGTGATGGGGGATAATGTGATTGCGTGGAGGCTCTGTGATAGGGGAATGTGTGATTGTGGGGGGAGGCTCTGTAATAAGGGGACTGTGTGATTGGGTGGGGGCTATGTAATGAGGGGACTGTGTGATTGGGTGGGGATGCTGTGATGAGGGGACTCTGTGATTGAGTGGGGGCTCTGTGATGGGGGGACTGTGTGATTAGGGGCTCTGTGAGAGGGGGACTGCGTTATAGGAGGACTTTGTGATTGGGGGCTCTGTGATAAGTGGACTGTTTGATTGGCAGGGCTCTATGATGGGGGATTGAGGAGGTCTGTGATGGGTGGGCTGTGTGGTTGGAGAGCTGTGTGTTGAGGGGACTCTGTGATTAGGGGGCTATGTGATTGTAAGCTTCATTATGAGGGGACTGTGTGATTGGGGGGGGAGTTGTGATGGAGAGACTGTGTGATTGGAGGGCTTTGTAATGAGGGGACTGTTTGTTTTGGAGTCTCTGTGATAGGTGGACTGTGTTATTGGGGGGCTCTGCTATATGTAGACTGTGTGATTGGCAGCTCTGTGATGGGGGGGGGGGCTGTGTGGTCAGAGAGTTGTGGGATGAGGGGACTCATTGGGGGGCTTTGTGATGGGATTGACTCTGTAGCGATGGGGAGACTCTGATGTGATGGCCTTTGATGTATAGGGGGAGATTCTGTTGCGGTGAGGGTCTCTCATGTATAGGGGGAGCCTTTGATGTATAGTGGAGGGGTTCTGATTTGATGGGGAGACCTCTGATGTGATTGGGGCCACTCATTGGAAGGGGGGCTTCTGATGTTTATATTGGAGCCTAAGGAGTTAGTTCACCTTAGGTGAACTAACACCAGACACCACCCCCACCCCTCAATCCCATCTGCACTCACCTCCGGTGTTGCCGACCGGTTAGCACCCCCACAGTCACTCCAGCAGACGAGACATAGACCAGATGGATCCTGATTGGCCTGTGCCTTCATAATGAATTGATTGAGGATTACATTTAATTTATTCAGCCAGCGCATCACTATGTGAATTTTGTCTTTGCCTCCAGTATGATAACAGTGGACCCTTTATGCCAAAAGAAAACATTAGCAATCATTGTGCAGGTATACGCTATGTCAGGCACATACTTGTTAGTTCACAAAAAAATTGTCTTTGTTGTGTTAGGAAGACAAATACTCTTTCTATCAAATTCTGGAAGGTGTGACTGTTGTTTCTTGCAAAACTTGTAAACAGGGACGTAACCTATGAATCATGTGGCCCCCATAGCAACATTTGGATGGGACCCCCAGCTAACTGGCAGCTGGCAGTGCCAACTGTGACAATTCCTTAATTGAAATTAAAAATGTATGATTAAATGAAGGACAGGCAGCGGTAGAGCTTTCAGCATAGTCCGTACACTACTAGGGAGTAGTGATGATGAGCTTGGGTTTGGATCACCCACACATGTAATAACATTAAAGAAGAGATTCGGGATATCACTAACTAATCTTAAAACTGCTCCCACAACCTTGTAACACCTAAACTAATTAACAAAAGGGCTCTTAACCTGGGCTATGGTTGGTTGTGTTGACCGCCATGTTTTCACCAGTATCTGCTTAGCCACTGTAAAGATAAAAGTTAGCAACTTCACTTGGTAAAATAACTAAATTTACCTAACTTTCCTAGCAACCCATCTCGGAGGGTGCTACATCTACAAACAGCTGTAATCAACAGTTATTATCTCTGATTAATTCTGAAGTAAAAAAAAAAAGGATTTTGCAGAATGCCTGTAATATTCTACATGTACACTTTAATTTTTACTTTGTCATTAGTCGTATTTTCAACTCCTTGGACATTTTCTATGGTTTTCACTCAGCCTAAGGAGAATACAGCAGCTTGATGTCATGAGCGCGATGGTGGTCGACAATCACGGGACATGTGTCATGAGATCATTATTTTCTCGCCATTTGGAGTTAAATGAAAAGCCCCCCTCGTAACTCTGTGTTCTGTCTCCTTACAAAGAACCTGTTAAAGAATAATTACAGTCGTGGCGGGAGGTTTTGGGCCATCAGCTGAGATGGACACAAAGGCCTTTTACAGAAGTGCCACCCAGGAGCCGAGTGTCTGAAGCAGCTGAGGCATTTTATCTACATTGAGCAGAGTTCTTATTGTTTGGGGAGAAGGGCAATGCTCAGCGCTGCTCGGGAAGTAAAGGTCACCATCCATTTCCCTGGGCACACGATGCCCAGACAGCACCCCACTGGCCCAAAATCCCCTAAAAAAATATTTCCAAGACATCCCGGTTCTGCGCGTCGGCTTTACTGGTTGGTATGTGCTTTTAAAGCCGATCTACAGAAGGATAGCGAAACACTCATGAAACACATGTAAGGGAGTTGTTTGACCTGCTGAAAAGTTGTATTTCTTCTCTGCCACATAGCACAGCTCTGATCTGATCTCTCTGACGTTCAATAACCACTTAAGACCCGGACCATTATGCAGCTAAATGACCTTGCCCCTTTTTGGGATTCGGCACTGCGTCGTTTTAATTGACAATTGCGTGGTCATGTGACGTGGCTCCCAAACAAAATTGGCGTCCTTTTTTTTCCACAAATAGAGCTTTCTTTTGGTGGTATTTGATCACCTCTGCGGTTTTTATTTTTTGCGCTATAAACAAAAATAGAGTGACAATTTTGAAAAAATTCAATATTTTATACTTTTTGCTATAATAAATATCCCCGAAAAATATATATATTTCGTGACTGCGACATTATGGTGGACACATCGGACAATTTTGACACATTTTGGGGACCATTGTAATTTTCACAGACGATCACTGACATTGACACTGTGAAGAACGGGGAAGGTGTGTTTACACACACCTCTCCCCATTCATTAGCTCCTGTGACCAATCGTTCCGCACCGGGTCGCGGGCGTGAGCCACGGCTCGGCACCAAAAGGGGACGTACCCTTAAGTAATTGTGCTCAGCCGTGCCATTCTGCTGACGTATATCGGCATTAGGCGGTCTTTAAGTGGATAAAGGACACAGGTGGGCCTTCGGATGTTGATTGATGGGTTGCCACCTGCAGTAGTACAACAGTAAACTAAAATTGTAAATCAAATCATGCTTAAAGGTAAGTTTTTATAGCTGCTAGCACACCAATAAAGTAAATTTAAAATAAACGTGAAGCACTAATAATATATATAGACATCCATCACCAGTTAATTCGTAAATTAGAAAATTTATCATTTTAAAGTCCAAAAAACAGAAAATGTTAAAGTCTGAAATAGTAACTAACTAATAATAACTTAACTATTACTAACTATTAAATTATAGGTATTGGAATTTCCTTTTTTCAATTTGACTGTTATGCCCCGTACACACAATCAAATTCCACTCAAGCTTGGCTTGCGTGCACGTGGTCACACATCTGTCAAGAACGTGGTGACGTACAACACTATGACAAGCCGAGAAAATGAAGTTCAATGCTTCCGAGCATGCGTCAAAATGTTTCTGAGCATGCGTCTGACTTTTTCGCGTCGGAATTGCTACAGACGATTGGATTTTTGATAGGAATTTTTTCCGTCTGAGAAATTGAGAACCAGCTCTCATTTTTTTGTAGGTGGAAATTCCGACAGCAAAAGTCCGATGGAGCCTACACACAGACGGATTTTCTGTTCAAAAGCTCACATCGGACTTATGCTGTCGGAAAATTCGATCATGTACGGGGCATTAGTGAACGAAACAAATACAAATTTATCCGAAGTTGCGAATTATCCAAAATAACGAATGTCGTATCTAAACAAACGTAACGTAACAAATTAATAATACCAAATAACAAAAGTAATAAAAAACGTTTTATTATTATTATTATTTATTATTAATTCCAAGCAATGGATATTTTCCTAATAAACCCCCCTAATGAACTAATCTTAGCTCTCAAAATTATCTCAAGGGTTTCTCTTTGGTAAAAAGGTTAAGAACGGTTGTTCTAGACCAGGGGTGTCCAAACTGTGGCCCTGGCGCCGAATGTGGCCCTTTGCTTGCCTTTATCCAGCCCTTTGGAAACTTTTCCTTCCAATGATACAAGACACTATTCTTCCCTCTGATACCAATGATGGGGCATAATTTCTTCCATTGACATCAGCGATGGGGCACCATTAATCCCACTAACCCCAACCTTAGGGGTCTATTCCTCCCATTGACACCAATGATGGGGCTCTGTTCCTCAAACTGACATCAACAATAGGGTACTATTAATCCCACTGACACAGATGATGATACACTATTCCTCAAACTGACACCAACAATGGGGCACTATTAATCCCACTGAAACCAGTGATAGGGCGCCATTTCGCCCCCTAATACCAAAGATGCATTGTTTACGCCCACTGATGCCAGGATATTTTACTCCCGATGACCACAGCTCGGCCTTCCTAAATTCTGGAGGATATTAAACTTGGCCCTTTGTTTAGAAAGTTTGGAGAAAGTTTGGTTCTAGACCAGGGTACCTGGAATTCTTCTTTAATTTAACAACAAAGTATCTATTTGTTTACAAGATATGAGCAAAAAATTTAAACAATGTTCTTTGTTAATAAAAACCACAATATCAGTGCCGGTGTCACATATACATAGGAATACATCAAAGCCAATTCAATTTAATTGGATAAATAAGTGAATCCTGGGTTAAACAGAAACATTGTTAAATACATCCAATTAAATCAGATTGCTGATTCTCTGTTTGTGGTTTCAACTGTCACATATCTTGCATCTCTGATCAAAGAAATCTGATTAAAAATTTGGCACAATTTGTTGTCTGAAATATTTTTTTTTTATAATGGGAGGGGTTATTTTGGAATTTAAAGGCATAACTGATTGCCACAAGGCATGTTTTATAGCTTTACCACGTGGGTGTTCTAAATAAATGGAAGGACTGACAATTTGTGTAAGGGTGAAAATTTCTATTGAAGAATTTTTACAGGACAGCCTTTAAAAAAAAGTGATTCTTCGTCTACGTCTCTTGGTAGATCTGCTGCCATGCCAGGGTTTTCCATTGGTTAGCTGAATGTTGCCAGATGGGGACATGATTTGGAAAGGCACACACCTGTCTATAGAAGGTCCCACAGCTACCAGTGCATGTCAGAGCACAAACCAAGCCATGAAGTCCAAGGAATTGTCTGTAGACCTCGGAAACAGGATTGTATGGAGGCACAAAGGGTATAGAAAAATATTTGCAGCATTGAATGTCCCAATGACCACAGTGGCCTCCATCACTCATAAATGGAAGAAGTTTGGAACCACCAGGATTCTTACTTGAGCGGGCCATCTGGCCAAACTGAGCGATCGGGGGAGAAGGCCCTTAGTCAGGGAGGTGACCAAGAAGCCGATGGTCACTCTGACAGAGCTCCAGCATTTCTCTGTGGAGAGAGGAGAAACTTCCAGAAGAACAACCATCTCTGCATCACTCCACCAATCAGGTCTGTATGGTGGAGTGGCCATACAGAAGCCACTCTTCAGTAAAAGTCACAAGACAGCCCACCTGGAGTTTGCCAAAAAGGCACCTGAAGGACCCTTAGACCATGAGAAACAAAATTCTCTGGTCTGATGAAACAAAGATTGAACTATTTGGCCTGAATGGCAAGCGTCATGTCTGAAGGAAACCAGACACCGCTCATCACCTGGCCAATACCATCCCTACAGTGAAGCATGGTGGTGGCAGCATCATGCTGGGGTTTTTCAGTGGCAGGAACTGGGAGACTAGTCAGGATCGAGGGAAAGATGAATGCACCAATATACAGAGACATCCTTGATGAAAACCTGCTCCAGAGAGGTCTGGACCTCAGACTGGGGCGAAGGTTCTTCTTCCAACAGGACAAGACCCTAAGCGCACAGCCAAGATAACAAAGGAGTGGCTATGGGACAACCCTGTGAATAGCCTTGATTGGTCAGCCAGAGCCCCCACTTGAGCCCAATTGAACATCTCTGGAGAGATCTGAAAATGGCTGTGTACCGACGCTCCCCATCCAACCCGATAAAGCTTGAGAGGTCCTGCAAAGAAGAATGGGAGGAACTGCCCAAAAACAGGTGTGCCAAGCTTGTAGCATCATACTCAGAAAGACTGGAGGGTGTAATTGGTGCCAAAGGAGCTTCACCAAAGTATTGAGCAAAGTCTGTGATACTTATGTACAAGGGGGGAGCCTGTGATACTTATGTACATAAGAGAAGCCTGTGATACGTATGTACATAGGAGGAGCCAGTGATAAGTATGTACATGGGAGGAGCATGTGATACTTATGTACATGGGGGGAGCCTGTGATACTTATGTACATGGGGGGAGCCTGTGATACTTATGTACACGGGAGGAGCCAGTGATACTTATGTAAATGAGGGGAGCCTGTGATACTTATGTACAGGGGAGGGGCCTGTGATACTTATGTACATGGAATTTTATTACATTTTTTATTTTTAATAAATTTGCAAAGATTTCCAACAAACCTTTTTCACGTGTCATTATGGGGTATTGTAGAATTTTAAGGAAAATAATGAATTTAATCCATTTTGGAATAAGGCTGTAATATAACAAAATGTCGAAAAAGTGAAGCGCTGTGAATACTTTTCAGATGCACTGTAAGTGTGACCGGGCCTTATATGAGATAGTCTGTCACTATCATTAACACAGCAGCTTTATGTTTTCTGAGCTAAAAATAATAGTTTTATACTCTGTTGATTGTGTCAGTAGACCTTTTGGATTTTCAACTTCCGGTCAGAGGGGGGACAACACTGGATGGTGATCGGGCAGCAGTGTTGACCCTGTGGTCAATTTAGTCTTAGATCAAGGGTACCCAAACATTTTAGTATGAAGGCCACAGTGTGTATTTTACATACATTTGCAGGCTGAAAAGATTAATTTTTTTATGAATGAATACGTTTTACTCCCCCCAACTCAATCAAAGTCCCCATCAGAGTCCCACCTTACATCAGGTCTTCCTTACTTCAGAATTCCTATCAAAAGTCCTTAATTACATCAGAGTACCCATCAGAGTTCCCCCTTACATCAGGGTCTCCATCTAACACACAACCGTTTTTCGGGTTGTAAAAAATTACGTTTTTAATGGTCTAGAAAAAATAAAAATAAAATTCAACCCAATAGTTAAAATGGCCTTGCCTACACACGATCGTGAAAAAAAAAATGATCTAGCAAAGCGCGGTGACGTACAACACATACGATGGCATTATAGGGGAAGTTCCATTCGGATGGCGCCACCCTTTTGCTGATTTCGTGTTAGTAAAAGACAATTTGCGCTTTTCAGTCTGTTACAGCGTGATGAATGTGCTTACTCCATTATGAGCGCTAGTTTTACCAGAACGAGCGCTCACGTCTCATAACTTGCTTTTAAACCGTCCCCTTTTTTTTCACGTCGTTAATGCCCAAACATGACCATTTTTTATGACGTTAAAAACAACAACGTTAAAAACGTTGTGAAAAATTAGAGCATGTTCGAAATTTTTAATGGACATTTTTTACATCGTCAAAAATGCTCTGGAGCCCACACACGATCATTTTTAATGACATTAAAAGAAAACTTAATTTTTTACAACCCAAAAAACGGTCCTGTGTACGCGGCATAATATTAGAGTTCTTATCAAAGTCCTCCCATTACATCAGAGTACCTATCTGAGCCAGCCGCCACTTATACATCAGAGGCTGCAGCAGGGGCTGATCTGTGTCAGACATTTGGATGTAGAATATGAAACCCTAGGCAGGTATGCTTTGTGCCCCATATACATTTCAAGGCTTTACTTTCAGTATAGTTAGAAGTGCACCTTTAACTTAATTATTGAAAAGAAGGGTTTAAATAGCCACAGTTGTTTAATTTCCTATATTTGGGCATAACATTTCTCCAAAATAACATAGCTCACCAACTCTGCAGATAAAGTTCCCCCCAAATAACAATCAAATATTGAAAACTGTTACAGATATATTGACAATTTTCCTTAAATGTGGGCTACACTGCCCTCTGCTGGTAAAGATTATATATATATATATATATATATATATATATATACACAGTATATATATATATATATATATATATATATATATATTTTGGCCCGGATTCACAAAGCACTTACGCCGACGTATCTCTAGATACGCCGCGTAAGTACAAATATGCGCCGTCATATCTGTGCGCAGAACCCACAAACCAAGATACGCCTAAAAACAGACTTCATCCCATCGACGTAACTTGCCTACGCCGGCGTAGAGTGGGCGCATATTTACGCAGGACATTGATTTTCTATTCAAATATGCAAATTAGGGAGATACGACGATTCACGAACGTACTTGCGCCTGGCGCATTATTTAAGCGGTTTGCGTAAGTTTTACGCTCGGCATAAAAGTTATTCCCCATAGATAAGGCGCAACCCATGCAAAAGTATGGACCAGGGAACACAAGCCTACGTATTGTACGTTGGACGTCTGTGAATATGGGCCGACGTGGGTCTGGCTGGGCGTAGGTCACGTTCATGGCGTACACAGTGATCCGGCGTATCTTAGGCAGTTGTTCTGATGTGGTTGTACGCATGCGCACGGGGATACGTCCATGTCCCGACACATGCGCAGTTCATTTTAAGTACTTGTCTGGCGCCCGGCCCATCATTTGCATGGGGTCACGCTTCATTAACATGGATCACCCCCACTTCCAGCTCACTTCCACTTACGCTGGCTTACGCCTACGCCGGCGCAGAGTTGGGAGCATGTTTTTCTGAATACCATGCTTGCCTCTCCCCGCGTGGCGCCAGCGTAGCGTAAAAGAGATACGCTACGCGGCATAAATATAATAATAGTATGTGAATCCGGGCCATACTGTATATACTGTACGTGTCATGTTCATATATATTTAATAATGACACGATCTAGCTCCAATTAGACATTTTCCAGCTAGTTACACTGCCATGACCTTCTGGAAATCACCAATTTTATAACAGATGTTGTATATTTATATGTGTAGCGTCTCCCATCTGTCAGGACCTCCTACCCTCTGCTACCTTCTATTAATTAGAAAAAGGGCGTATTTGACATTTTGTCGCTTCTCTGGTTGCAGGAGTTAGACATTGCTAAGCAACAACTGCCCTGCAAAGGAGACGCAGTAATATACTGTATATCTCAGTATATCTCAGTACAGTAAAACTTTGGTTTGAAAGTAACTTGGTTTGAGAGCGTTTTGCAAGACAAGCTAATTTTTTTAATTAATTTTGACTTAATATACAAGTGATGTCTTGATATAAGAGTAGCGTCATGTCACAACTGAGAGTAAAAGAGAAGAGAGAAGCCTCTAAGTGTAGCAATATGGTTACATTTAATGAAGGTACAACATTTAGCAAATTATTGCTACACTTAATGCCGCATACACACGATCATTTTCCTCTAGAAAAAACATTTTTTTCCAACAGCTTTGCCTACAGACGACGATCGTTAAAAAAAAATGATCTAGCAACCCATTTCAATCAGGATTCCGTCCCGGACACGGGACGGAAACAGCATTGCTTAAGATATGGGACGACGTTCTCGAGGCCGCAGACAAAGGAGAATCTTCTCTTCTGGTTCTGCTGGACCTAAGCGCAGCCTTTGATACAGTAGATCACAAGCTGTTATTGACTCGACTGGCCAAAATAGCCAAAGTCGCAGAAAGCAATCTATCCTGGTTCTCCTCTTTTTTGGATAACCGATCGCAAATAGTGAAGCTAGGACCCTTCACTTCTGAACAACGCACATTATCGTGCGGGGTCCCTCAAGGATCTCCCCTATCGCCAATGTTATTCAACATCTATGTGCGTCCTCTTTTTGAAATCATCAGCAGCCAAAAACTGCTTTATCATTCATATGCAGACGACACGCAACTGTATTTCCGCATTTGCAATAAAAAAGATCAACACCTCAATCTAGAGACTTGTCTCTCTTTGATAGAGGACTGGATGACAAAGAGTTATCTCAAACTCAACGGAGCAAAAACAGAACTTCTTCTGTTTCACGCCAAGCGTAGGAATCAATCGGCAACAACCTGGATCCCCCCGCCCATTCTGGGCAAAATCATCACCCCTAGCGCCAAAGTCAAAAGTCTTGGGGTCATCTTTGACTCCGACATGACAATGAACGCACAAATAGGGTCAGTAGTCAGCGGATCTCACCATCTGCTGCGCCTACTACGCAGACTCATGCCTTTTATTCCCAAGAAAGACATAGCGGTCGTGGTGGGAGCGATTGTAAACTCCAGACTGGACTATGCAAATGCCCTTTACCTCGGGCTCCCCAAGTACCAAATCGCTCGTCTTCAAGTCGTTCAAAATATGGCCGCCAGACTTGTGACTGGGAAAAAACCCTGGGAATCAATCTCACCTTCGCTGAGATCCCTTCACTGGCTACCAGTTAAAGACAGAATCACCTTTAAAGCTCTCTGTCTAACGCATAGATGTATCCATGGGAATGCTCCCCATTATCTATGCGAAAAATTAAAACTTCACAATCCCAATCGTATTCTACGATCCACCAATCAAAATCGGCTTCAGATACCGAAGGCCAGATACAAGTCCAAAGGAGACAGGAGATTCTCTGTCCAAGGCCCCAGACTATGGAACGCCTTACCAGCCAGCATTCGGCTGGAGGAGAACTACTTAGTCTTCAGGAGAAAGATTAAGACTCATCTCTTTTGATCTCAAAGGAGACAGGAACAACAAGCGCCCAGAGGCGATTTACTTCGCATGTGCTGCGCTATATAAGTTTTTCATTCATTCATTCAAAGCGCAGTAACGTACAACACGTACAACGACACTATAAAGGGGAAGTTCCATGCGGATTGCGCCACCCTTTGGGCTGCTTTAGCTGATTCTGTGTTAGTAAAAGACGATTCACGCCTTTCTGTCTGTTACAGCGTGATGAATGTGCTAACTCCATTAGAAACGCTAGTTTTACCAGAACAAGCGCTCCCGTCTCATAACTTGCTTCTGAGAATGCGCAGATTTTTCACGTCGTTAAAACCCACACACGATCATTTTTTACAACCCGAAAAACGACAATATTAAAAACGTTGTTAAAAATAGAGCATGTTCGAATTTTTTTTGGCCCGTTTTTCAGAACCCGAAAAATGCTCTGAAGCCCACACACGATCGTTTTTAATGACATTAACCACTTGTCATCTGCTCACCGTCAAATGACGGCGGGCAGACGACTCCATTGTTCTTTTTTTTTTTAATTGTTTATTTATTCAGAACAGAGAACTGGTCCACACGAACCGCAACAGTAACAATACATAATAGTACATAAAGGGTTAGCACCGATTCCAGTGTTCATAAACATGAATGCAGACGTACAGTACCATACGTCGCTTGAAGCCTGCGGGTAGGCGACACAGAACATTTCTTTAACCCATTTCTAACTGTACCCACACATAACACTGCTCCTGCGGGGTCCCAGGTGAGGGCCCCATCTTACTAAGGTGCAACAATAAGGCAGTAGTCCGCGGGCCCAGTCCGCTGATTTTTCCTATTTCCAAAGACAAATAAGTGAGAGAAAAGGAAGAGGGAAGAGAAAGAAGGTCGAAGATAGGAGAGGATAGAAGGGGGAGAAGATGGAGGGGGGTGTGGGGAGCCACGAGCATGTTCAGTCAGCAGAGCTCAGCGAGTCGCGTCTTAAGATCAGGTTAAAGTGTCCCTCTAGAGGGTAGCATGAAACGCCGTCCGGCATTCATAGCTAAGGTGTATTTCTGAGGGCTTGGCCCTCGTCTGAATATTTAAAAACATTCCAAAGAGACCATGTTTGGGAGTATTGCTCATTTCTGTCTTGCTTTGTCAGAATCAGGTCTTCCATTGTGTTGATGTCATCCACCTTTTTCAGCCACATGGCCAACGTTGGTGGGTTCGGGGATTTCCAGCACAGTGGAATACATGCTTTCGCCGCATCTAGCAAGTGTCGGATCACCGATTTTTTGTATGTTCGTGTCGGTGTGTCGCTCATGTGTAATAGGAAGTACGCAGGGTCATCTGGGACCTCTCGGGCCGAAAATTTTTGTGTCACGCGTCTGACTCCTTCCCAGTATGTTCGTAAGCGTGAGCAGGACCAGAAAATATGGAGAAGAGTGCCCCTGTCCTCCTGGCATCTCCAGCAAATGTCCGATACCGTCGGAAACAGGCGATGGAGGAGGTCAGGGGTCCTATACCACCTCGTCAATATTTTAAAGTTGGTCTCTTGCATCTTGGTGCAGATCGAGGACTTGTGCGTAAACCTTAATATATGGCCTATCTGGGTGGGTGAGAAGTGGCATCCCAGTTCCCTCTCCCATTTACTCAACATCGGGATCTGGTAGTCTGCCGTTGGTGTGATCAGCATCGAGTGTAGTAGTGAGAGGGCATGTGGTAGTGGGCCTGAACCCGTACACATCTCCTCCAGAGGCGTCAGGGGGTGACCCAAGCCAGGTGGTAGTGCCAATGTCCTAAGAAAGTGGCTCAGTTGACCGGCCCTTAGGAAGTCTAGTCTGTATTGGCCTGTCACGTCCATCAGCTCCTCGATAGATCTCCACTTACCCGCCTCACCGAAGTGTGCGGCTTGAAACATACCCGAGTCCCGTAGGGCGCGAAATTTGGGGTCTATAAGGCCCGGGGCGAAAAGTGGGTTACCCAATATCGGGCGAAGGGGTGAGGGATCCGATGATAGGCGGAACCTTGCCAACAGCCTCGAGCACACCGCAATGGTGTTTCCAATCAGGGGGTGGGTAAGTACGTCGCTCGATCGCATGGCTGGGGTCCAGGGGGCGCTCCGTAGCAGTATCGCGCTCTGTGCCTGTTCCAATTGTGTCCAGAGTTTGGTCCGATCGTGTCGGCACCAATCTATCAGCCTGTTCAATTGTGCCGCATAGTAATACATGCGTATGTCTGGCGCGGAGAGGCCGCCGTAGGTCTTAGGTAAGGAAAGGATCGTTCTACCAATCCTGGGGTGTTTGCCTGCCCACAGGAACGATCCGAGCGCCGATTGGACTCGTTTGCAATAGTCCGCAGGAATACGTATGGGGAGGGCTTGTAAGAGGTATGTAAATTTAGGGAGGATGGACATCTTAATTATATTGCACCTCCCAAACCACGAATGTAGGCCCGTGGTCCACTGATTCAGCAATTTCTGGACCGCTTGTAGCAGGGGGGGAAAGTTCAGTTTGAATACGTCAGAGATCCGTGGTGAGACGCGTGTCCCCAGATACGTGAGGGCCGTGTCTGTCCACTTCAAATTAAAATTCTGTGTAAGGGAGGTCAGTTGGAGTTGCGGGACACCCACCCCCATGGCTTCAGACTTTGTTAAATTAATCTTTAGATTTGACAGTCTACCGTATGAGTCAAATTCCCTCATAAGGTTTGGAAGGGAGGTCAGTGGGTTCGTCAGGGAAAACATCATGTCATCGGCGTAAGCCGAGACTTTGTATTGGTGGTCACCCACCGTTAGTCCTGTAATGTCCGGGTTCAGCCTAACATGTCTTAGGAAGGGTTCAAGAGTCAGTGCAAAAAGTAGGGGTGATAATGGTCATCCTTGTCTGGTTCCGTTGGCGATCGGAAACGAGTCCGACGTTGTGCCATTCGTTCTTACCCTGGCCGTTGGGTTCGTGTGGGCTGCCGAAACCCAATTTAACATTTTCCGCCCCAGTCCTATATGTTTGAGTGTCGCAGTCATGAATAGCCAGTCCACGCGGTCAAACGCCTTTTCAGCGTCTGTCCCTAAGAAGACCGAGGGTGTCTTAGTTGCGTTGGCGACGTGGATCAGGTTTAACACCTTAGACGTGTTATCTCTGGCCTCTCTGGAGGGTATGAAGCCCACCTGATCCAGGTGCAACAGGTCTGGAAGAAATTTTTGAAGTCGTGTGGCGATCACCTTCGTGAACAGTTTAAGATCTGCATTTAGTAGTGATATGGGTCGATAGCTACTGCACTGGCCAGGGTCCTTTCCTTCTTTGTGTATCACCGCTATTTGTGCCTGCAGCGTTGAGGTATGAAATGTACCCCCGGTACTTAGACTGTTAAAGAGACCCAGTAGTCGGTCACCCAATGACGGGAACAGGATCCTGTAATAGGGGACAGTAAGACCGTCTGGGCCCGGGGCCTTCCCCGGTTTGGAAGATTTCAAGGCTGCCTGGATTTCGGGTAGGGTAATCGGTTCGTCTAGCAGTTTCACTGCGTCAGACGGTAGAGATGGCATTTGGGAGGCAGTCAGGTAGTCTGCGTGGCGGCTCGTCTCTCGATTCGCGGACAATGTAGGAAGATTGTAAAGGTCCTTATAAAAGTCCTTAAATTCTGCAGAAATTTGCTGGGGATGAAATACTTTACGCCCTACTCGCGTTACCACGTGCGGTATGTACGTTGTCGAATGTTGCGAGCGGAGCGCTTGAGCTAGCAGCCTCCCGCATTTATTGCCGGATTCGTATATTTTCTGTCTACAAATCTGCATGGCCGCTTTGGCTTTGTATTGCAATATGTCTGTGATTTTTGTTCGGGTGACATTTAATTCAGAGGTGATCTGGGCCGTTTGGGACTGTTTATGTTGCAGTTCCAGGGCCTGCAGCTTGTGAAGTAAAGTGTTAAGTCGTTCAGTCCTCTCTCTTTTCAACCTGGCCCCGTGTTTAATAAGGATGCCCCTCACCACTGCTTTGTGGGCCTCCCACACTAGTCCCGGGTCGCTATCCTCAGTGTTGTTCGTGGTAAAGTAGCAGCCCAGTTCTCTTACTACCTCCGTCAAAGTGTCCTCGTCATGCAATAGACTCTCATTGAGTCTCCAGGGGTGTCCCCGGTTGGTCAGGGCGTCAGATAGTCTGTACTGTAGTTCAATGGGAGCATGGTCCGACCACGTGATAGAGCCTATCGAGGCTGCCTCGATCGCCGCAAGGTCCCTGTGTGGGATCAGGAATAGGTCAATTCTCGAGTACGACTGATGTGGCTTGGAGAAGAAGGTGTAGTCCTTCTCTCCCGGGTGGAGTAGACGCCATGCGTCTACCAGGCGGTGTGTATGTAGCGTCTCATGTATGCGTTTGCGGAGGTCCCTCGAGATGGCAGATCTGCCCGTCGAGGTATCTTCCGAAGGTATCAGAGGGATGTTAAAGTCCCCCCCTATAATGAGTTGACCCGATCTAAAGTCAGTCAGTCTGTCCAGTTGTCTAGAGAGGAATCTATCCTGTCGTTCGTTCGGTGCATAATAATTCGCTATTGTGACCTGTGTCCGACCTATGCAGCCCTTCAGGAGCAATGAACGTCCCTCTGGGTCCGTCTGCACCTTCTCCAGGGACCAAGGGACCCTAGCCGAGATGAGGACGGATACCCCCCTCGACTTCGTCTCTGTATATTGTGAGTGATACACCGTGGGGTAATACCTGTTCTTCAGTACAGGCAGGTTATTATCCCTGAAATGCGTCTCCTGAAGTAGCACCACATCTGCCTTCAGATTCCGCATATCATGGAGGAGCATTCTCCTCTTCTCCGGTATGTTTAGCCCCTTGACGTTCAGGGATATTACCTTCAGCGTATCCATGCTCGTGGCTCTGGAGTGGGAAGGCGCCAGGGAGGCGGGAAAAAGGGGTGTCAAGGGTACAGGACAGGGAGGAGGGGGGGGTTGGGGGGAAGAGTCTCCCCTTGCGGGGTGCTGTCGGGGTAGAGACGGGGATTAGGAAAAATGACACAGGGGAGCAGTCAGGAAAGTTAGAGAGAGGAATTAGAGTGCCTGCACAGGAGCGTGTGGCACAAAGGAGAGAAAACTAAAGTAGCTTAAACAGCTAGAGCGCTCTCCAGTCTAAGACTGGGTATCGAGCACTGGCCTAAGTGGGGAGTAGATAGACAGGGCCGGCAAGGCGAGCCCCCGGAACCTGTCCCCCCCCCCAGCCGATCATGATAACATTACTAGGTAAGGCATTGCAATCCATTTAAAAGTGCTCATGGTAAGTCTAGCTTTAAGAGGAGCTAGATAATATTGGCAATAGACATCTTGAGATAGTACGAGCCTACAGGTGAGGTAAACACAGCATAAGCAATCAAAGCATTTGTAACAACAACAGTAACAGCAGTAATTACTATAACATTCCCCATACAGCCGCAGGGTGCTCACAACACACATAGAAGGTGTGTGCGGCGTCCATGCAGGTGCAGAGCATATCTGTGGCCAGCAGGCCTCCACTCCACCGATAACACTTCCTTTGTAACCGGTTATCTCCTTTTCCCTGACTATAACCCAGTGAGGCCCAGGAAGTCTCAGGCCCCCGCATAACAGGAAATTCCGCCGCCCCACCTCCCCCCTCCCCCCAACCCCGCAATATAACACCACTTCCCTCAGCCAAGTCCACGGGGAGGTCCACTAAGGGGGATGTCTCCAACACATCCCCTATGTATCGTGCGGCCCAGTGTTACTCATGTGCTCCGGGTCAGAGAGTCTCGGCGAGTGGTGTAGCGTTATTAATCTTAGCAGGGCGAGTTGGTAGTAGGTAGCCATCCCCCACCCCCCCGCACGGGGCACAGGCCTGCGCCCAATGATTACGCTCCATCCCCCGCCCCATATATCATACGTACGGCAGGAGCCCAGCGACTCCCAGGGATAGAATGGCGCATCCCGGCGGCATCAGTCGGTGGGTCGGGGTCCGGTCTCCACCACCGCCGCCAGCTTGGTCCCATATCCTCCGGAGCCGTCATGGCTCTGCCCCATAAAGACCGGGATGGTGGGGCTATCTATAGGCTCGTCAGCCCCCTCCTCCCATCTCCTCCAGGCGTACTAGTGGGGGAAAACTTAAGTTGTGGTGTGGGGCAGCTAGTGGCAAGCCTCTCAGGGAGCGCATCAAGTCAGATGAGGGAGGTGAGGAGGGGGGGCCACACTCACGGCAAGGTGTCTCTGGGCTGCTCAGAACGAGCGTTGGTTGGGCCCTGTACTCCTAAATAAGGTGTCAGGCGTCATGGGAGCGGCCAGTGGTTAGGAAAGGAAACAGTCATGGGCGATCAGAGGAGTGTGGCCCAGGGCCTACTTACAGATCAGTCTCGGTGCTCTCCTCCCGACGGGCTCTCCGCCTTCTCCGCCCCTGTCGTTGTTGGCGTGGGTGGGCCGGGGCTCTGTAGTCAAAGGGGCCCGATCTTCCATACAATCTTGGCAGGAGTTGTAGCCAGTCCGGCACCGGGACCTGTTCTGCACCCAAGAACCGGAAGAGGCCGGGAAGGTCTGCTGGTGTCTGCAGGGTGTATGCATGTCCCTCCTTCCGAAAGGTGACCGAGAGGGGGTAGCCCCACCGATACGTGTAGCCTCGTTCCCTTGCCAGCTCCAGCACAGGTCTTAGCATTGCTCTGCGACGCAAGGTCGCTCTGGAAAGATCTGGTAGTACCTTGATCTGAGATCCTTCCATCTCCAGTTCTCCTCGCTCCCACGCCAGGCGGAGAATGCGATCTTTTTGGGCGTAGCGTAGTAGGCGGCACACCACGTCCCGCGGTCTGTCCTGATCTTGCGCCCTGGGGCCTAGTGCTCTGTGTGCCCGATCTACTTCGATTTCCTCCTCCGGTTCCCCCAGTATTTCCCGGAACAGTCCCTGCAGTTGGTCATCAAGAGCTGCGGAGTCCACCGACTCCGGGACGCCGCGGATCCGCAAATTATTGTGGCGGCTTCTGTCTTCCGCCTCCTCCAGGTGGAGCTGCAGGGATACCGCCGTCTGTCGTTGCTGTTCTCCTGAGCGTTCCAGGTCCGAGACTCTGCTCTATAGGTCCGCCAGCGACGTCTCCCCAGATGATACCCTCTCCGTTAGTGTGGACACTTCGGCCCTCACCTCCTGGAAGTCTCGGCGATGTGTCTCTTCCAGCTTCAGGATGAGGGCCTCGATGTCTGAGCGCGTGGGGAGTGCTTGTAGCAGGGCGCGTATATCCTGCTCTGCTGCCGAGCCCCCCAAGGGGGGAGCCGGGGACGCCATGGGGGAGTCTGATGCTGTCGGTTCCAGCAGCGGGTCTATGGGTGAGTCAGGTCGATCGTGGAGGGGAGCCCAGTCGCAGATATCCAGATCTTCAGGTACGTCTTGGCGCGCTGCTCCTCGTGGTGCCGTGGCCCTGGCCCCGGACGATTTTCGCGATTGCCGATGGAAATAGTCGTGTAAATCGCCTGCTGCCACACCGGAGCGGGTCACACGGGTGCCAGGCTTGTTAGTGTGCTTTCTGGCTGATTGCATGCCTATATCAGGGCAGGTTACGGCCGGTAAAGAGAGGGTCCAGGCCGGGAGCTCAGTACCAAAGCAGCCTCACTCAGCCATGTCCAGGCCACGCCCGACTCCATTGTTCTGACATCACGTCATATGACGTGATGTCCCTTTAAAGCCGCGGGCGGGCGCGCGCACCCGCCGCTCTGCGGGGATCCCGTGCGAGTGCCCGGCGGCAACGATCGCCGCCGGGCACACGCGATTGCTCAGTAACTGAGCTGGGACGTGCAGCTCTGTGTGTAAACACAGAGCTGCATGTCCCTGTCAGGGAGAGAGGAGAGCGGTTGTGTCCCTTGTGCATAGGGACACAATCGGTCACCTCCCCCAGTCACCCCCCCTCCCCCCACAGTTAGAACACTCATAGGACACACATTTAACCCCTCCCCCGCCCCCTAGTGGTTAACCCCTTCACTGCCAGTCACATTTATACAGTAATCAATGCATATTTATAGCATTTTTCACTGTATAAATGTAAATGGTATCAAAAATGTCAGAAAAGTGTCCGAAATGTCCGCCATATTGTCGCAGTCCCAATAAAAAAATCGCAGATCGCCGCCATTAATAGTAAAAAAAAAAAAAAAAAAATGCCATAAACTATCCCCTATTTTGTAAACACTATAAATTTTGCGCAAACCAATCGATAAACGCTTATTGCATTTTTTTTTTACCCAAAATATGTAGAAGAATACGTATCGGCCTAAACTGAGGGAAAAAATATTTTTTTTATATATTTTTTGGGTTATTTATTATAGCAAAAAGGAAAAAATATTGCATTTTTTAAAAAATTTACGCTCTATTTTTGTTTATAGCGCAAAAAATAAAAACCGCAGAGGTGATCAAATACCACCAAAAGAAAGCTCTATTTGTGGGAAAAAAAGGACGCCAATTTTGTTTGGGAGCCACGTCGCACGACCGTGCAATTGTCAGTTAAAGCGACGCAGTGCCGGAAGCTTATATTTTGTCTGGGCAGGAAGGCAGGTGGGTAGGTGCACAGTAGGCAAGTGGTTAAAAAAAAATGTAATTTTTTAGAACCCGAAAAATGATCGTGTGTACGCGGCATAAGTGTAGCAATATGGCTACATTTAATGAAGGTAAAACATTTAGCAACATATTGCTACACTTAAAGGCGCCTCTCTTCTCTTTTATACTCTGGAGCTCCTGCTGGATCTTGCTTCTAATCCCCTTGTGGAGGCTTCCTATTGTGGATGGACAATTTGTGGTTACTCAACCAATCGCATGGCTATAATCTTTTTATATGGACAATAAACTGAAGGACCTATTTGTGGAACAAATCATTTGAGTTTCCATTATTTCTTATGGGGAAATTTGCTTTGATATACAAGTGCTTTGGATTCCAAGCATGTTTCTGGGACTAATTATGCTCGCAATCCAAGGTTTTACTGTATACTGTATTTCTATTTCATGTGACATGCAAGGCTGGGAAGCTGTTGTTTTTGTCATTCTGTCCTGGAATGGGAAATTTTTCATAGATTGGCAGAATTCGAACTAAAGCTAGAATTTCAGACTGACAGTCTAAAGTAGAACTCAACTGTATCTGAGCTGGGGGAAAAAATGAAAGTCAGCAGCTACAAATACTGTACCTGCTGACCAGTGGTGGCCCGTATGGCGTATGGCGCCCCCCTAATCCATGTGTCTGGCTCCATAATCTACATGCAGAGCGCCCTGAGCCCACCCAGTTGTGTGACACTAGCAAATGAAAATCCCCTTTTGCAGGTGTGCCTAACCAGTGGCCCGGGGGCCACATGTGGCCCGCGGAGCCCTCTGATGTGGCCCACGACCTCCTGCTCTGGGATGGAATAAAATAGAATAGAATACTGTTATTAAAGGTATATTTTTATTACTAAAATCACAGTGTGTGTATATATGGGCATATCTGTTCTGCAGGGGTTACTGGGCTGCTTTCAAACTGATCTACAGGTGCAGAGAAGTGTACCTGTGGGTTACCTGCACTAAGCCATAGACTTCTATTACCTGCGAGTTTGGTGTGCTGAAAGTAGAGTGGGCTCTGTAGAGCCGAGTGGGCTACCATCCACCCACTCCACTCATTGTGGCCTGCGACCGGTTATTAAGTCGCTTAAGTGGCCCTTGCTCTTCAAAAGGTTGGGCATCCATGCCCTTTAGTCTTCCTAAATCTCCCCCTGGGTCAATCAGGAAGCGAGTCCTGAGACCCGTCACTCAACTGTCAGATTTAACATGCAATTACCGCTAGCAGTAAACACTGTATTCTCCTAAACGGCACCCCCGCCCCTCCCACAGGGAGAATACAATGGCTCGGCGAGAGGGATTCCCCAATCAACACTGTTCTCCTAGTTCCTTGGTCTGGCTCTCTCTGGTATAGTATTTGCAGGATGCATGCTGGGTCTTCCAAGATTCACAAGATCTTTGTCAGGCCTTCCAGTATTCCTCACAGGATCCCTGCTGGCTGTCCCATGTTTCTACATTAGATCCCTGACAAGACTTCCAGGATTCCTAGGACCTCCACTACCTACAGGACTGCTGTGTCTTAATGCCAGCTACCTAAGAGCAAAAGTGCCTATATGTCTACCAGTTGTGAGTTAGTTGCTGACCCAGATCGACCTGACTACTCTCTTGCTTGCTGCCACCTGCTAGACCTCTGCTCATACCTGACAACTCTCTCATGTGCCACCTGCCTAGACCTCTGCTTATACCTAAAAACTCTCTCATGTGCCACATGCCTAGACCTTTGCTCAGAACTGACAACTCCCTTGTCTGCCACATACCATGACTTCTGCTTGGACTGACTACTTACTCTTTTTTGCCACCTGCCACAACATCTACCTGAACGCAACTACTTTCATCTCTATTGCCAAGGGAACAGTCTCCACACCGTAGCCCTTCTGTTCCAGCAACCTCTTGGTGGGCCAATCCTGAGGGCCACAACCTGGTGCCAGTGTGCAGCAAAGAAGGCTGGGGACCTCTAGGTTTTCCAACCCACCTCTATCATCAGGGGCTCTGGAGAAGAACAACTGCTATTTAGATATGACGTCTTGGGTGAGCCCACAAAGTCTGCCTGGACCTGATTACTACAGCTTAGACAACAGTCTCTGCACCAAAGCCCCTTTTGTTCCAGGAACCCTTTGGAAGGGCAATTCTGGGGGCTGCAACCTGGTGCCAGTTTGAAGCAAAGAAGACCAGGGACCACTAGGTTTCCCAGCCTATTTTCATCATCAGAAGATCTGGTAAAGAACTCGTATTTAGACTCCGAGGCCCGGATTCAGAAACAACTTACGCCGGCGTATCTAATGATACGCCGCGTAAGTTTTAGGATGCGCCGTCGTATCCGTGTTCCGTATTCTCAAAGCAAGATACGCTTGAATGTGGGCTCGATCCGACCGACGTAAGTCTTAGAACGCCGTCGTATCTAGGGTGCATATTTACACTGGCCGCTAGGGGCGCTTCCGTAAATTTTCGCGTTGAATATGCAAATGATCTAGATACGCCGATTCAGGAACGTACTTGCGCCCGGCGTATTACTATACGCCATTTACGTAAGGCGTACGACCAGCGTAAAGTTACCCCTGCTATATGAGGCGCAGCCAATGTTAAGTATGGACTTCGGAACAGCCGTCAAATTTTACGTCGTTTACGTCGTTTGCGTAAGTCGTACGTGAGTAGGCAGTGTTCGGCGTATCTTAGCCATTCTATCTGACGTGATTCTGAGCATGCGCACTGGGTTACGTCCATGGACGGCGCATGCATCTACATGGGGTCACGCTTCATTATCATACAACATGCCCGCTACCTGCCTACTTTGAAATACGCGGGCTTACGCCGGCCCATTTACGCTACGCCGCCGTAATTTAGGAAGCAAGTTGTTTCTGAATACGGTACTCGTCTCTCTAAGTTACGGCGGCGTAGCGCATATGAGATGCGTTACGCCCGCCTAAAAATACGCCAGTCTTTCTGAATCCCGGCCCGTGTCTTTGGTGAGCCCACATAACCTGCCAGTGGGCACCATAAAATTTCATTAGACTTTCTACCATTGCTAACTTGATGGAGGTTTTGAACCTTCCCTGCTCTATCCCAAAAAAAAAAAAATCCCCTGAAAAGAACCTTACAACCAAGAGCAACAGCTACAAAAGCCTGAAATCTGCCTGTTTTACAACGCCAGAACTGAGATTTATTATAATTTGTTCTCCCGTAAAAACTCCCCGGAGATTAATTTTATGTTTTCTGTCTCTCAGACATCTCAGAGTTTTCACTAAATAAGAAAATCTGATTTGGAGCCCTAATTACAGGAAAGGCAGCCAAATTTAACTCCTGCACAATAGCTCTCTCTGTTGGCGCTCACAGGATAGGTAAATGAAACACTCATTTCATTAAGATTTTAAGTCAGTGTAAAGAACTTGTAAAATAGGGCCTCATTCCAGCGGTAGGCCAGGCTCCACAATATTCAAGACTTCTGGAGTTTGCAGGAACGATGCTTTGCATGGCTGCCCTCATGCCCTCTGCCTTTGAAGTGGCTGGTGCTGTGTCTTATCAGCTAGCTGAGATAAAAAGTGCTATAATAATTGTCAGTTGCTTGTATGTTACTGACCAAAAACAACCTTGCCACCTGTCAAGTGTCAAAACCCCTGCCTGGACATGACTACTATCTTGCTTGCCAATTGCCTAGAGCAGTGATGGCGAACCTATGGCACTCCAAGCCCTTTCTGTTGGCACACCAGGGGATTGCCCCAGCCAGGCAGTCAATTGCACTGACTCGACAAGACACTGGATCACTTCTTTGCATAGGTGCCAGTGACGTCGGCAGGAGGGTGGGCAGCCAGTCATCGTGTGCACTGTTTAGGGGGGGGGGGGGGGGTGTAAAATTCTTCCTTCACCGTCCCGACTCTGTTCGGCAGCTTATTGCCTCCCTGAATCCCTACACCTCTGGTAAGGCATTCAGGCATTCCTTTCTGCAGGCATGATATTCCAGCTCCCCCTGCTCCAGGACGACTTTGGCTCAGTCTGTCCTTTTAGTGCAGCCTGTGAAAAAGCAGAGGGGGAGGAGCGGTGCTCTGAGCAGATCATCCATGGCCATGAGGAGCAGTGCAATGGCTTGTAGCTGACCTCTTGGGAGCGGGGATATCGAGGGGGTAGGTGAGTGCATGCGTCAGGTAGGTCAGTGCATGTATCAGGTAGGTCAGTGTATGTTGCACAGTGCATTCTGAGCACTATGCATTCCTGAACCCTGCATTCTGAGCGAATCTGGCAGAATCGTACATTTTTGGTCACTCGGGGCTCATTCAGAGGGATAATCAGTCCTATCCTCTGTACAGAGCCGCTGGTAGGTTTAATTCTGTGTTGGCACTTTGAAAGAAATAAGTTAGTTTTGCGTTGCGGTTTGGGCACTTGGGCTCAAAAAGGTTCGCCATCACTGGCCTAGAGCATTGCTCCAACCTGACTACTCTCTCACCTGCTGCTTGCCAAGACCTCTGCCTGGACTTGACTAGTCTCCTGCCTGCTGCCCGCCATGACCTCTGCCTAGACCTGACTACTCTCTTGTCTGCCACAGCCTCTGCTCTGACCTAACTAGTCTCTCACCTGCTACCTGCCAAGACCTCTGCCTGGACCTGACTACTCTCCTGCCTGCTTCCTGCCAAGATCTCTGCTTGGACCTGACTATTCTCTTGCTGGCTGCATTCCAAGACCTCTCCCTGGACCTCTCCCTACTACTCTCTTGTCTGCCACAGCCTCTGCTCTGACCTAACTACTCTCTTACCTGCTGCCTGCCAAGACTTCTGCCTGGACTTGACTACTCTCCTGCCTGCTGCCCGCCATGACCTCTGCCTAGACCTGAATACTCTCTTGTCTGCCACAGCCTCTGCTCTGACCTAACTACTCTCTCACCTGCTACCTGCCAAGACCTCTGCCTGGACCTGACTACTCTCCTGCCTGCTGCTTGCCAAGACCTCTGCCTAGACCTGACTACTCTCTTGTCTGCCACAGCCTCTGCTCTGACCTGTGTACTCTCTCACCTGCTTCCTGCCAAGACCTCTGCTTGGACCTGACTATTCTCTTGCCGGCTGCATTCCAAGACCTCTCCCTGGACCTCAATACTTTTTTCCTTGCCAACTGCCTAGACTTCTGCTCCAACCTAACTACTCTCTCACCTCCTGCTTGCCAAGACCTCTGCCTGAACCCGACTAGTCTCTTGCCTGCTGCTTGCCAAGACCTCTGCCTGAACCTGACTAGTCTCTTGCCTGCTGCTTGTCAAGACCTCTGCCTGGACTGGACTACTCTCTAGCTTGCCAACTGCCTAGACCTCTGCTCCAATCTGATTACTCTCACATCTGCTCTGACCTGTGTACACTCTCACCTGATTCCTGCCAAGACCTCTGCTTGGACCTGACTATTCTCTTGCCGGCTGCACTCCAAGACCTCTCCCTGGACCTCAATACTTTTTTCCTTGCCAACTGCCTAAACCTCTGCTCCAACCTAACTACTCTCTCACCTCCTGCTTGCCAATACCTCTGCCTGAACCTGACTAGTCTCTTGCCTGCTGCTTGCCAAGACCTCTGCCTGGACCTGACTACTCTCCTGCATGCTGCCCGCCAAGACCTCTGCCTAGACCTGACTATTTTCTTGTCTGCCACAGCCTCTGCTCTTCTCTGACCTAACTACTCTCTCACCTGCTACATGCCAAGACCTCTGCCTGGACCTGACTATTCTCTTGCTGGCTGAATTCTAAGACCTCTCCCTGGACCTTAATACTCTTGCTTGCCAACTGCCTAGACCTCTACTCCGACCTGACTACTCTCCCACCTGATGCCTGCCAAGACCTCTGCCTGGACCTGACTTCTCTCTTGCCTGCTGCTTGCCAAGATCTCTGCCTGGACCTAACTACTCCCCAGCTCGTCAACTGCCTAGAGCTCTGCCTGGACCTGACTACTCTCTTGTTTGCCAACTGCCTAGACCTCTGCTCCAACCTGACTACTCTCGCACCTCCTGCCTTCCAAGATCTCTGCCTGGACCTGACTTCTCTCTTGCCTGCTGCTTGCCAAGACCTCTGCCTGGACCTAACTACTACCCAGATTGCCAACTGCCTAGAGCTCTTCTCTGACCTGATTACTCTCTCACATGCTGCCTGCCAAGACCTCTGCCTGGATCTGACTACTCTCTTGCCTGCTGCTTGCCAAGACCTCTGCCTGGACCTGACTACTCTCTTGTCTGCTACAGCCTCTGCTTGGACCCAACTACTGTCTTGTCTACCATCTCGTGAACAGTTTCGACACTGGAGCCCTTCTGTGGGGCAATCCTAAGGAGGGCAACCTTGTGTCAGTTTGCAGTAAAGAACCACTAGGGTTCAGTTTGCAACAAAAAAAAAAAACAGCAAAGAAACCACTAGGGTGTCCGGCACATCTCTATCAACAGGGGCTCTGGTGAAGACCAGCTGGTACTTGGAGCTTCTTGGGTGAGCCCATATTACCTGTCATTTGAAACCATAGACCAGTGATGGCGAACCTTGGCATCCCAGATGTTTTGGAACTACATTTACCATGATGCTCATGCACTCTGCAGTGTAGTTGAGCATCATGTGAAATGTACTTCCAAAACATCCGGGGTGTCAAGGTTCTCCATTTCCCATGATGCTCATGCACTCTGCAGTGTAGTTGAGCATCATGGGAAATGAAGTTCCAAAACATCTGAGGCGACAAGGTTTGCCATTTCCTATGATGCTCATGCAGTCTGCAGTATAGTTGAGCATCATCCAGACCGGCCCACTTTGACAGGTCTCTCCCATGGAGGCCGGACAAACCCCCGCGGCCGGCCAACCCCGATGTCCACCCAAGCCCCTCCTCCCCCTTCACTATCCATTAGCCGTTCTACTTTATTACATGATGCTCTGGCACCCCATGCACCTCTATCCCCCCCCATGATGCTCTGGTCCCCCATGCGCCTCTATCCCCCCCATGATGCCCTGGTCCCCCACGCACCTCTATCCCCCCATGATGACTCGTTCTCCTATTCATTCCTTCCCCTGCTTTCCAACCTGTCTGCTGCCACAGAGAATTTATATGGAGAGCGGTGGATGGAAAGACCAGGAGATCGAGTGCCGAGGAAGCTTATGTCACAGCTGTGTGCGGCCGCCGTCTTTCCGGATCGTATGATGAGCTTCTCAGTGCGACTCCCGAGGAGCATGTCTGTATTCAGTCACGCTGAAGTTAACTAGCCAGGGACAGGAGGTGAGCACTGCGAGGAGGGAGAGGAGGTAAATGCTGCGGGGAGGGAGAGGACGTGAACGATGCAAGGATGGAGAGACAGAGGACCGGAGGGGGCAGCAGTCCACCGTCACTGAAGCCAGCCCACTGAGCCATCGGCCCACCGGGAAACTCCATGTAGTCCCGATGGCCAGTCCATCCTTGAGTTCCAAAGCGGTGCGCTATCATTGCCATAGACCAGTGATGGGGAACCTTGGCATCCCAGATGTTTTGGAACTACATTTCCCATAATGCTCATGCACTCTGCAGTGTAGTTGAGCATCATGGGAAATTGAGTTCTAAAACATCTGGGGTGCCAAGGTTCGCCATCACTGCCATAGACCATAAGAAGTTCTGAGCCTTTACCTGCTCTATCCAAAACAAATTCCACAAAAAAAAAAAAAAAATACAATCAAGAGCAACTTCATCAACAGAATGCAACACAAGCCTGAAACCTGTCTGCCTTACAATGCCAGGCCCGAGATTTATATTAATTTCTGTTCCCATGAAAACGCCCCAGAGATTAATTTTATGTATTCTGTCCCCCAGACATCTGAGTTTGCACCAAACAAGAAAACCAGATTTGGAGCACTAATTGCATGAAAGGCAGCTAAATTTAACCCCTACACACAATAGTCCTCTCTGTTGGCGCTCACAGAAGAGGTAAATGACACATTCATCTCAT
This sequence comes from Rana kukunoris, assembly GCA_029574335.1. Lineage (NCBI taxonomy): Eukaryota > Metazoa > Chordata > Amphibia > Anura > Ranidae > Rana > Rana kukunoris. Next base: position 50,323 of record JAJQKJ010002693.1, read on the forward strand.
TAAGGTGTTAAGTCAGTCTGCACGACTCGTTAAAATAAGGCCTCATTCCAACCGTAGGCCGGGCCCCTAAGCCCATAACAATCCATCCTGTTCAGTTCAGACAAGACCCCTTCAAAGTCTCCTGGGATTATGTCAAGCGGGTTCAATTAGAATCCATCACTTACTATTTAAATACTTATTTGTAATTGGGAACGTCTACCCAGGCCCTTTATATGGGGATACCGGTGTGTCTCGGCGACTTTAGTGACAGCTCATTGTTCGCTCTCCGTCAATTCCCTTTCGTTTCGGGGAGTGTTCACAATGTTCCAGCAGGTGATATGGATTAATGATGTCGTAGGCGATTGTTATTATTGCTGCTATCAGAAAATAGTTTTGAGCGAAAAAAAATGTTTATGGAAAAATATGTTACAAATATCTTAAAGCGGTAATAAACAAAAAGTTTTCTTATTTTCCACTTAAAGCGGTATTTCACCCTAAATATAAGATCTCCCATGCGCTTCAGCATACTGGCGTCAGCGCCAGTATGCTGGGTTTTTTTTTTTTTTATAGCACACTTACTGTTTTATCGTAGAAATCCTTTTCTGTCCCCCGTGGTGGACGGCGCCAGTACAGCGCGTCACATCTTCCTAAGATACCCGATATGGACTCGGGTATTTCCGGCGCTATGCGGCGCCTGCGCACAGACCTAGGAGCTGACTGCGCAGGCGCCGTATTTCTCCGAAATAGGACTCGGAGAAATACGGCGCCTGCGCAGTCAGCTCCTAGGTCTGTGCGCAGGCGCCGCATAGCGCCGGAAATACCCGAGTCCATATCGGGTATCTTAGGAAGATGTGACGCGCTGTACTGGCGCCGTCCAACGCGGGGGACAGAAAAGGATTTCTACGATAAAACAGTAAGTGTGCTATAAAAAAAAAAAAAACCCAGCATACTGGCGCTGACGCCAGTATGCTGAAGCGCATGGGAGATCTTATATTTAGGGTGAAACTCCGCTTTAAGACCCGGACCATTATGCAGGTAAAAGGACCTGGTCAGTTTTTGCGATTCGGCACTGCGTCCCTTTAACTGTCAATTGCGCGGTCGCGCCACGTGGCTCCCAAACAAAATTGGCGTCCTTTTTTTCCCACAAATAAAGCTTTCTTTTGGTCACCTCTGTGGTTTTAATTTTTGTCGCTATAAACAGAAATAGAGCGACAATTTCGAAAAAAAATCAATATTCTTTACTTTTTGCTATAATAAATATCTCCCAAAAGTATATTCCTCAGTTTAGGCCAACTAAGTCTACATATTTTTGTTAAAAAAAAAAAAACGCAATAAGCATTTATTGAATGGTTTGCGCAAAATTTATAGCGTTTACAAAATAGGGGATCGTTTTATGGCATTTTTATTAATATTTTTTTTTTACTACTAATGGCGGCGCTCGGTGATTTTTTTTGTGACTGCAACATTATGAAGGACACATCGGACAATTTTGACACATTTTTGGGACTATTGTCATTTTCACAGCAAAAAGTGCTTTAAAAATGCATTGATTACTGTGAAAATGACAATTGGCAGTTTAGGAGTTAACCACTAGGGGGCGCTGTAGGGTTTAAGTGTGACCTCACATGTGTTTCTAACTGTAGGGGGGAGGGGCTGGACGTGTGACATCAGTGATCGTCTTTCCCTATATCAGGGAATAGGGATGAGCTTCGCGTTCGATGCAAACCCATGTTCGCATCGAGCATTGCCGGTTCAATCGTTCGTCGAGAACGAACAAAACAGGTCGTTCGCTCCAAATTCGAATGACGCACAACGGCCCATAATTCACTGCGGCGTTGCGCGCTGATGATTGGCCAAGCATGCACCATGACCCCGCATGCTTGGCCAATCACAGCGCCCAAAAAACAAAGAGACCTAATTGGCCAAAGCCTGGGTGCTTTGGCCAATTAGGGCTCAGGGCTTCAGCACACGCCCCACACTATAAAAGGCCGCCTCCCGGGCGGCCTCATGTAGTGTGTCCCGGCTTGCTTTCAGAGAGAGAAGTCAGACAGACAGTGAGTTAGAGAGAGATAGATAGATAGAGACACAGTGGGCCAGATTCTCATATAATTCTCATATAATTCGTATCTCATATAAATAGCGTTAGCCATTTGTAAAACTACACCGCCGCATCGTACTAGAGCAAGTGCTTTATTCCCAAAGCACTTGCTCCGTAGTTTGCGGCGGCGTAGCGTAAATGGCCCAGCGTATCCCCGCGTAATTCAAAGGTGGCGGCTTGTATTTAAATTAAGCGCGCCCCCATGCCGATTGAACTGCGCATGCGCCGGCCGCGCCGAAATCCCAGTGCGCATGCTCCAAAGGACGTCACATTTTCTCAATGTAAACGACGTAATCGTAGTGTACGGCAGCCCCATTGAGAATCGACGTACGCAAACAACGTAAATGACGCACAACACGACGCGGTCCCGAGGCAATACTTAACATGGCATCCGACTGCACTTCGTAAGGTTACTCCACATATTAGCAGGGGTAACCTTACGCGTACGAAAACGACGTAAACTACGACGGGGCGGCGTAAAAGAATTCGGGAATCGGCGTATTAGGCTCATTTGCATAGGCAAATGAGAAAACAACGTACAGGCCACCTAGCGGCCGCCAATGTCATTACATCTACGATCCGACAGTGTAATTGTTTTACACTTGTCGGATCTTCACCTGTATCTTTGCGTAAGTGATTCTAGGAATCACACGCATAGATACACGGGGAAAAAAATTGCGATACGACGGGGTATCTGATATACCCCGTCGTAGCGCGGCTGAGAATCTGGCCCAGTGTCTTTTCTACCAGATAGATAGATAGATAGATAGATAGAGTAGGAAGGCTAGTAGTCAGTATAGTTGATTTTACAGTGTGTAGAGAATATATATATATCCTTAGGAGTTGTACATATATTATATTTATACACTGTATAGCAGGAGATTGTGCTGTACTATACGTTTGCTGTGTTTTTGGCCATAAATACAGTCGATCATACTGCACGTTGCACGTTTGCTGTGTTGTTTTGCCCATAAACACAGTCGATCATACTGCACGTTGCACGTTTGCTGTGTTGTTTTGCCCATAAACACAGCCGATCATACTGCACGTTGCAAGTTTGCTGTGTTTTTTGCCTATAAACACAGTCGATCATACTGCACGTTGCACGTTTGCTGTGTTTTTGGCCATAAACACAGTCGATCATACTGCACGTTGCACGTTTGCTGTGTTTTTTTGCCCATAAACACAGTCGATCATACTGCACGTTGCACGTTTGCTGTGTTGTTTTGCCCATAAACACAGTCGATCATACTGCACGTTGCACGTTTGCTGTGTTTTTTTGCCCATAAACACAGTCGATCATACTGCACGTTGCACGTTTGCTGTGTTGTTTTGCCCATAAAGACAGTCGATCATACTGCACGTTGCACGTTTTCTGTGTTTTTTGCCCATAAACACAGTCGATCATACTGCACGTTGCACGTTTGCTGTGTTTTTTGCCCATAAACACAGTCGATCATACTGCACGTTTGCGGTGTTTTTTGCCCATAAACACAGTCGATCATACTGCACGTTGCACGTTTGCGGTGTTTTTGGCCATAAAGACAGTCGATCATACTGCACGTTGCACGTTTGCTGTGTTTTTTTGCCCATAAACACAGTCGATCATACTGCACGTTGCACGTTTGCGGTGTTTTTGGCCATAAAGACAGTCGATCATACTGCACGTTGCACGTTTGCAGTGTTTTTTTGCCCATAAACACAGTCGATCATACTGCACATTGCACGTTTGCTGTGTTGTTTTGCCCATAAAGACAGTCGATCATACTGCATGTTGCACGTTTGCTGTGTTGTTTTGCCCATAAAGACAGTCGATCATACTGCACGTTGCACGTTTGCTGTGTTTTTTGCCCATAAACACAGTCAATCATACTGCACATTGCACGTTTGCTGTGTTTTTTGCCCATAAACACAGTCGATCATACTGCACGTTTGCGGTGTTTTTGGCCATAAAGACAGTCGATCATACTGCACGTTGCACGTTTGCTGTGTTTTTTTGCCCATAAACACAGTCGATCATACTGCACGTTGCACGTTTGCTGTGTTGTTTTGCCCATAAAGACAGTCGATCATACTGCACGTTGCATGTTTGCGGTGTTTTTGACCATAAACACAGTCGATCATACTGCACGTTGCAAGTTTGCTGTGTTTTTTTTGCCCATAAACACAGTCGACCATACTGCACATTGCACGTTTGCTGTGTTTTTTGCCCATAAACACAGTCGATCATACTGCATGTTGCACGTTTGCTGTGTTGTTTTGCCCATAAAGACAGTCGATCATACTGCACGTTGCACGTTTGCGCTGTTTTTGGCCATAAACACAGTCGATCATACTGCACGTTGCACGTTTGCTGTGTTTTGTTGCCCATAAACACAGTCGATCATACTGCACGTTGCACGTTTGCTGTGTTTTGTTGCCCATAAACACAGTCGATCATACTGCACGTTGCACGTTTGCTGTGTTTATTGCCCATAAACACAGTCGATCATACTGCACGTTGCACATTTGCTGTGTTGTTTTGCCCATAAAGACAGTCGATCATACTGCACGTTGCATGTTTGCGGGGTTCTTGGCCATAAACACAGTCGATCATACTGCACGTTGCACGTTTGCTGTGTTTTTTGCCCATAAACACAGTCAATCATACTGCACGTTGCACGTTTGCTGTGTTTTTTGCCCATAAACACAGTCGATCATACTGCACGTTGCACGTTTGCTGTGTTGTTTTGCCCATAAAGACAGTCGATCATACTGCACGTTTTCTGTGTTTTTGCTCATAAACTAAGTCGATCTTACTATAAGTTTGCTGTGTTTTTGCCCATAAACTCAGTCGATCGTACTGCACGTTTGCTGTGTTTTTGTCCATAAACTCAGTCGATCTTACTATAAGTTTGCTGTGTTTTTGCCCATAAACTCAGTCGATCTTACTATAAGTTTGCTGTGTTTTTGCCCTTAAACGCAGTTGATCTTACTATACGTTTGCTGTTTATTTCTGATTTTGTCCTGTGCAGGCTATTAAAATGTCTGGAAGGACAACAAAGAAAGGCAGAGCGTCACGAGGGCAAGCAGGCTCTGCATCTAGAGGCAACGCTGGTGGTGGACGCGATGCATCCTCTTCAGCACGTGGCCGCTCGTCTTTATTTTCGGGAGCTGGCCGTGTTGAGCCTCAACATGCAGACAAAATAGTAGATTGGATGACCAAGCCGTCCTCATCTTCCTCATCCTCTCTCACACAGACTGATCTTAGCTTGTCTGGCAAAGCAGCTGCCAAAGTGTCACGGTCCCTACCTTGCCAAGCAGACGGCAAGGCGTGGTCGCGCTCCAAGTGGCTCTGGGTGGGATTGAACCCAGGATCTCGCCGTTGCTGCTTCAATACCTTACCTCTGAGCCACTCCTCAGTTTGGGTTTCTGCTTGCTTTTCAGCTAAGGTGGTGCTGAATGTGCTAATCACCTTTAGTTGGATCTCATTGCAATCTGCACCTGACTATCCTGTTCCAGCTGAGGCAGGTTACCCAATTAACCAGGGTATAAAGCCCTGCCTCACTCTAAGAGCCTTGTCAGTTCATTGTTATCTGATCATCCTGCCTGTGCGCTGATCATCGTGTCTGTGCCAACGGTTCCTGTGGTTATCTCTAGCTACAAGACTGACCCCGGCTTCTGACCTTTTGGCTTATGTACCCTGGAATGCTGCTGTCTCCTGCCCTTTGACCCCGGCCTGTACTTTCGGATTCTCCCTGCCTTCTCCAGCCCTTGACCCACGGCTTGTGCCCCGTCTGCTCAGCCACAGGACTGACCCCGGCTTCTGACCCTACTCTAAATTCTGGAATCCTGGACCCGGCTATACTTGACTATCCTTGGCTAATCCCTATCCAGCCCCCCCGTGCACGGACTCACAGTCCAGCTAGTGTCTTACCTCATTACCGTGGGCTGTGGGTACCTGTAAGGGTGAGCTTACAAGTCTGCAAAATGGACTCCACTCAAGGTAAGCCCTCACACAAGGCTTCTTCTTCCCTCTGTACCATGGCATCGCACAATCCTTCCCTAGTCCCACGTGTCCTCCTGAGGACACAGTGTTGGGTACATGCTGCTGAATGAAGATGCGCAGTGTTTTGAAGGCTCCGATGATGGAACACAGATAGAGGAAGGCATTGATGTGAGTCCAGGGAGAGGGGGTGGCCGAAAGGGACAGCAATCTGGCAGTAATGTTCCCCCAGCTGGAGCATACTGCCAGTTTTTTGACAGTGAGGAGGAGGGAGGGGATGATGAGGTCACTGACTCTACCTGGGTGCCTGATAGGAGAGAGGAGGAGGAGGAGGAAGAGGACGAGGCACAGGCACATCTCCAAAGAGGCAGGATGCCCTCCAGGGGTCAGCTTAAGGCCACACCAACTGCATTACAGCGCACATCTACGGCGCTTGTGCGTGGCGCTGCTGTGTCTGACCGGTACAGCAAAAGTTCTTTGGTGTGGGCCTTTTTTTAAACATGTCCATTAGATCGTACCTTTGCTATTTGCAACATATGTCGCAAGTGTATCTCGCATGGCCAAAACATCAACAGCCTGGGTACCACATGCTTGTCCAGACACATGTCGAGCTGCCATGCAGCTCGTTGGCAAGCACACCAGAAAGATCCACACCAAAGAAAAAAGCGTACCCCCCCTTGCCCTTCTGGGACCTCCAACCCCACTAGACCCCCAGTCCTCTGAAGCCTGCAGTGAAGGTGTAGAAATAGGTGTGGCCCAAGCTAGTAGTAGTAGTAGTACATGCGGGCAATCTACTAGTACCAGGCAAATTTCCCTGCCCCAGCTGCTGTAGCGCCGAAAGAAGTACAATCCCAGCCATCCACATGCCCAGCAGTTGAATGCTAGCTTAGCAAAATTGCTAGCACTTCAACTGCTACCTTTTCAGTTGGTAGATTCTGCCCCCTTCCGTGAGTTTGTGCAATGTGCAGTACCTCAGTGGCAAGTACCAAAACGCCACGGAAGGCGATTCCGGCTCTCTACCGGCATGTGGAAGGCAATGTCCATGCCTCGCTGGACAGGGCGGTCAGTGGTAAGGTGCATCTTACCGCTGACTCATGGTCCAGCAGGCATGGACAGGGACGTTACCTGTCTTTTACGGCGCATTGGGTGACTCTGCTGGCAGCTGGGAAGGACGCAGGGCAAGGTACAGTAGTTTTGGGGGTTGTTCCGCCACCACGCCTCCAAAGCACTACTACTGTTTGTGACACACCTCTCCTCCACCCCCTCCTCTTCTTCTTCGTCTGTGGCCTCTTCCTGTGGTGATGTTTTCTCAGAACCAGCCGTGCTCCGTAGGCGTACGAGGGGCTACGCGATGCCGTACGGTGCTAGAGCTGATGTGCTTGGGAGACAGGAGCCACACTGGGGAAGAGGTTTTGTCAGCTCTGCAGGGTCAGGCTTAGAGGTGGTTGACGCCACGCCAGCTGAAGCCTGGAATGGTGGTCAGCGATAATGGCACCAACCTCCTCTCTGCGCTGCGACAGGGAAAACTCACCCACGTGTCCTGTTTTGCGCATGTCCTGAATTTGGTGGTGCAGCGGTTCTTGGGCAGGTACCCGGGCTTACAGGATGTCCTGAAGCAGGCCAGGAAAGTCTGTGTGCATTTTCGGAGGTCATATAATGCCACTGCTCGGCTGGAGGTGGAGCCTAGCACTCAGCATCAGCAGTCTTCAAGGGATCATTTACAGTCCCAAGGAACACGTGGACTTTTACGTGGCTGGGATGAGGTGCCTGTGGATCCTGTCGTCCTCAGTGACCCAGAGGACTGTGCCCCGAATGCCTCTGCAAACCTACGCTGCATGGCCTCCCTGATCCTGCAAAGCCTGCGTAAGGATCCTTGTGTACGTGCTATCAAGGAGAGGTATCATTACTGGCTGGCAACTCTCCTTGATCCACGTTACAAGAGTAAGGTTGCGGACCTTATGTTGCCATCGCAGAAGGAGCAGAAGATGAAACTTCTGCGGGAGGCCTTGCAGAAGGGTCTGTGCAATGTGTTCCCAGAACCGGGGGGATTACCAAAACCTGGCTCTGGACAACGTCTTGCTGAGGCTTTCGGTGAGTCACAGAAGGAGCGGTGGAGAAGGTGGCCGTCTGACCGATGCCTTCAGACAGTTTTTTAGTCCGCAGCCCCAAGGTCTGGCCGGTTCCAGCAACCATCGCCAGCATCTGGTTTACATGGGCGGGAATACCTAGGGGCAAGATCCGACTTGGACACCTTCCCCACCGAAAATCCTCTGGCTTACTGGGTCTTGAGGATGGATCACTGGCCAGAGCTTGCACAGTACGCAATTGAGCTACTGACTTGCCCTGCATCCAGTGTTCTTTCAGAACACACATTCAGTGCTGCTGGAGGCTTTTGTTACCGATCACAGGGTGCGCCTGTCCACCGACTCTGTTGATCGGCTGACCTTCATCCAAATGAATCAGGCTTGGATCAACACCAGCTACCAAGCAGCTGATGCTGATGTTACTGAATAATAATTTTTTGTTGAAATGTCGGATCCCTTTTAGACTGCGTATGCTGATGCTATGTGACTGTCCTCTTATGCTGCTGATGGAATATCCTTCTCCTCCTCACTTTTCTTGCTGATAGCTAGTAAGAAATGTTGTGTTTCTGGGCTCCGCCACCAGTGCCTAAGGCCCAATTTTACAGCTCCTGTTTAACAGGGGCGCCTAATAACAACAATTTTTGATGCAATACTTTGCACGTGGCTCTTTGTTGTGCTCCAATTGGAGTTATTGGGAGGGGTTGCAAGTGTTGTGTTGTGCCCAAGGCCCAATTTTTCAGCCCCTGTTTAACAGGGGTGCCTAATAACAATTTTTGATGCAATACTTTGCACGTGGCTCCTTGTTGCGCTCCAATTGGAGTTATTGGGAGGAGTTGCAGTGTTGTGTTGTGCCCAAGGCCCAATTTTTCAGCCCCTGTTTAACAGGGGCGCCTAATAACAATTTTTGATGCAATACTTTGCACGTGGCTCCTTGTTGCGCTCCAATTACAGTATGTTTGAGGGGTGCCCTTTTTTCTAAACATTTTCTTTCACAAAACAATAATGGCCCCCCACAACCGCTAAAATATTCGACATATTGTTGCCACACAGCACGTGCGCAAGCAGTATTAAATTACTTTTTTTTTATAGTCCTCTCATGTTGTGCAGGGACATTTCTAAACATGTGCCACTACTATAGACACCCAGCAGGTGTGATATTTAAAGGAATTTTAGATAATTTTTTTTTCACTTTAAGCATCATTAAAATGGCTGCTTTAAAAAAAAAATTCCATTGATACATGTTCCCTGGGGCTAGACCCGGGTTCTGAATGATGTTTTCCAACATTAAATTGAATATTGGTCTTTAAAATGATCGTTTTTAAATTCGAACGGTCGAGTCCCATAGACTTTAATGGGGTTCTAAATGTTCGCGCGAACCCGCGGTCTGTTCAAACGTTCTGGTGATAACCGAACGCGGGTATGTTCGGCTCATCCCTATCAGGGAACAGACGATCACTGACATTGCCACAATGAAGACACCTCTCCCTGTTCTTCTGCTCCGGTGACCGATCGCGGGACACCGGCGGCGATCGGGTCCCGCAGGCACGGTCACGGAGCTTTGGACCGGGTCGCGAGCAGGCATTTAAAGAGGACGTCGCCATTCTGCCGACGTATATCGGCGTGAAGGGGTCCTTAAGTGGCTAGTCTTTACTACTATATTTTCTATTTTCTATAAAATTCAAATGTATTCTATTAAAATTTCAGAAGCTGGTTATATTCTTTCTATTGTATTATATTCTATTGTTTTAAAGCAGATGTCTGCTCAAAAAAAAATATTAAAAGCCAGCAGCTACAAATACTGCAGCTGCTGACTTTTAATATTAGGACACTTACCTGTCCAGGAGTCCAGCGGCGTCCGCAGCAGAGGACGAGCGATCGCTCGTCACCCTGCTGCTCTCCCCTATATCCACGGTGAGGGAACCAGGAAGTGAAGCGCTCTGGCTTCACTGCCCGGTTCCCTACGGCGCATGCACGAGTTGCGCTGCGCCCGCCGATTGGCTCCCGCTGTGTGCTGGGAGCCGAGTGTTCCCAGCTGACAATGGGGGGGGGCGACTGGGATGTCAGAAAAAAAACGTCTTTTGCCCGAGACGTGTGGCCGGAAGTGGGTGCAAATACCTGTCTTTAGACAGGTATCTGCACCCCCCTCCCCCTGAAAGGTGTCAAATGTGACACCGGAGGGGGGAGGGTGCCGATCAGCGTGAGTTCTGTGGTGGAGAGATTGATCTTCATACTTACAGGGTATATCCTGAATTCAACTACCATGCCCCTGGTTAATGTGTGTATGGTATGTGTATATGTGTATATGTGTGTATATATATATATATATATATATATAGTAGCAGAGCGTCCCAGAGAGAGCCTGGGAAAGTCCAGTTCGGGGTTTATACCTCTCCCAGGCTCCTCTCTTACACGTTCAGGGATCTCTGAGCCCTGATCCAGGTCAGGTGTTGGCCCTCTCCCCCAGGCCAATTTAAGCTCACCTGAGCTAACAGCCATTGCTCTGTCCTGGGAAACAGTGTGAATCTGTGAGAGCAAGGAGGCTGCTGAAAAACTGGTGAGAAGTTTGTGTTTGAGCTAACAAGCGGTAGGCTTGTTTAGCTTAGTAGTTAGGACCTGCATAACGTGTAGTTAGAGCCGAGACATGGCTAGGTGTTTGTTTGGCTATTTTTGTTTTGTTTTCTGCACACTGTACAGCACCTGTAAATAGACTTTGTATAGCACCAATAAAACATCCCACTGTTGTTCACTTATCCTATGGACTTTGGTATCTGTGCTGGCTCATCCCAGGGAGCTTTTGTACCCGCTACCTATCCCCAGCTTACAATATATATAATGTGTGTATGCGTGTATGTATATATATATATATATATATATATCTGTATATATCTCTGCATGTGTGTATCCATATGTTTGTAATATACGTGGTCAGACGATAGCTGAATACCATTTCATAGTAACAATTTCTTTCCTGATAGAAAATGTCCCCTCATTGTATTAACAGAATTTCCTGTCTTCTCCTGTCTGATTGAACAAAACACATTTAGATTGACTAGGTTAATTAGACAATAGTATGTATTTACAGAATTTCCTGCCATCCTCCTGTCTGATTGAACAAAACACATTTAGATTGACTGTGTTAATTAGACAATAGGCTGGCCAGACAGGAAATTCATTCAGCCAGGTGTCATATGCAAGTATGGGAACTCACAGGTAAATGAGTGATCACAAGGAAAGTTGGTAGGGGTCAATTAATGCATGGATATGCAAACTCCTAAACATCCTTTGGCACAGAGAGGTGACAGCAAGAGGTTACCGGTTGGGGGTCCTTATACACATAAAAACAACCAATCGGATCCTCGGGAACTTGAGATTATGGAGGAGAAAATAGTGGCTCATGGGGTATAAAAATCCAGTGCAGCTGGACAAATCATCAGAGTAGGATATCCTGATGTAGACCACAGCCTGGTAAAGTACTTTGTGTATGGTAGGCAGAGCTGGTTTTAAAAGTCTTTTGTTTTAACCTGTTTTTTTTTACCTAACAAACTAACTTTTCAGAACTTAACCTTTTACTTTTTGTCTATGTAATCCTTTATGTTGATAAGACTGATTTTGAATAATGTAGATATATAAAATGAAATTGCAGCAGGGTGTCAGTGCGAATAATAAGGATGCTGTTTGGAATCTTGAAGACAGTGGGCCAGATTCTCAGCGAGGTACGACGGTGTATCTCCAGATACACCGTTGTGTCTATGTTTCTGGCCCTCGGTATCTATGCGACTGATTCTTAGAATCAGTTACGCATGGATTTTGCCTAGATCCGACTTGCGTAAGTCACTTGCACCGTCGGATCTAAGTTGTAATGTTACGCTGGCTGCTAGGTGGCGTTCCGGTTGATTTCTGCGAATATGCAAATGAGCGTGATACGCCAATTCCTGAACGTAATTGCGCGCCAACGTCATAGTTGGCGTAGTTTGCGCAAGTGTAAGGTTACCCCTGCTTGAAGTAGGGGTGACCCTGCGTAGATCCGGCGTACACCATGTTATGTATGGACAATGTCTGGTTTTTCCGTCGTTTACGTAGCTCATTGCGAATAGGGCTGTGCATTAATTACGTTCACGTTGAAACCAATTTATTTGCAGCGTACTATGGAGCATGCGCAGTGGGCTACATTTATGGCCGACGCATGCGCAGTTTGTTTGGCGCGGGGGCGCACTTAATTTAGACACAGCACGCCCCCTCCTTCCTACTTTGAATTACACGCGGTTGCGCCGGCCCATTTACGCTACGCTGACGCAAAGTGCGGAGCAGGTGCTTTCATAAATGGGATACGCTACGCCGGAAAACCGCAAATCTACAGGAATCTGGCCCAGTGTGTCTCTGCCAAAAATAAATTTCAGTGAACCCTTTGAATATTAGGCCAATCTGAGTGAAACACACCTATGCTTTTGGGCTGCGTTTCCACTAGTGCAACTCCAATGTCGCCTGATACAGGATGCGATTGTGAGATGCAGCTGTAGTGCGACTATGGTGTGGCCTTGAATGCGTTTTTTGATCCAGAAGTCGCATCAGAATGCTGCAGGTACCTTAACAGTCGCTGCAGCTTTGAGCCACATAGATTAGAATGGGGGCTATTGAAAACAGTGGGCTGCGATTTGTAATGCGACTGTCCAAAGTTGCATGGCAGATCGCATCAGTGGAGAAGGAGACTAAATCACACTGAATTATCTGGATGTATGTGAATCTATTTTTCTGTGTAAACGAACAGTGTAATTAGATGTACAAACACTGGCTATATTGTAACTGCAAAAAAAATCATTGAGCGTCGGTTAGAATTGCCTCCTACCCTACAAACAATCATAGGGTCTAATCAAGCTTAACGCTTGGGAAGCCCTGTGGTAAGTAAGCATTTCTTTTAAAATACATTGGAAAGTCCACGGGGAGATTAAACTTATTAAGTTGGGAAAATCTCCGGGCTACCTGTTGAAGGACTATAGTCAGTCTGACAAGTAGTGAAGAACAGGTGGTAAAGGCGACAGGGGCGGTGCCTGTCAACCCAATTTTTGGTCAAAGTCTAGCTAGCTTTGGGGAATGCGACCTGTAATAAGGTTTGCGGAGCAGCTCAAGGTCCTTCGTCCATAAAAGGATGGGAAATCAAATCGCTTCCAGGGTCTAACCGTGGGGAACCTTACCACTTGACCCAGAAGGAAGAAATGATAGATAAATGTGGACCTTGGGTTGTGAAATATGCAATATTGGGAATCGCTGGACTGGAAATGGTATTTTAAAGGAGTACTTGGAGTACAGGGATGAACAGAACTGATGAGGTGAGTATTTTCTAATACGGACAAGCAGGGTCAGCCACTAAAATGTAGTAGTGAGGAACAGAGGTTATGGATTCAAGTATGATAAAGAACAGGATGATCTGTGTATGGTCTTGAGGTCATATTTGACCTAGCTAAGTGTGTTGTGCGGAAGTGTGTGAGATCCATGGATTGTGATGTTTTGTGTTTGTTAAAGTTTAAAATTATGAATGGTGTTCTGTAGTTCAACCCCCCCCCCCCCACCTCTTTTTCTTTGACACATTGAATGGTGTGTGTGTGTGACGTGTGTTCTCAGCTGCTGACAGCCCAAATGACCCCCCCCCCCCTTCTTTCCAGGTCTGTGAGAATGTGTGAACAGCTGTATTGTCATGCAAACAATTGAACTGTAAAACAAAAGTAAAAAGCCTCCTAATATTAACTGCAATTTTGCTTCCATAGAAGAAACAGTTTGTAGTTTTTAAGTTTTTCAGTGTGCTCAGTATGGTAAAGTATAACTGTCTTGCAAGACAAAGGGGGCACTTTGTGTTTGTGTTTTGTGTTTGTTTTGAGCTGCTCATTTTTAACCATGGTGAATACATTTTTTCTTTTTTTGGGGAGAACTATTAGTATACTATAGAAAATATATATAAACGAAGTCCACGTGGCCGTCTTCATATAAATGAGAAGTTGAGCTCAACAATTTTTGGTATTTTAAAAAGTGCACAGGGAATGTAATGTAATGTAAATGTGTGTTTCATATGCTAATGTATTGTTACCGGTATATAACCATTGTTTTGTTTCCAGGTTAAGAATGTTTTTTTTTTTTTTTATGTTTATTACTAACTTTTATTTTGTGTTTTACAGATTTGATAACTGGGTTTTCAGCCTTTCAGAATAAGACAACTTTAAGTTGGTCGGTCAGTCAGGTTTCACAATGTTTTTAGGTTTTCATGACCAGTTGGAACATCTAGTTGTCAGTCCATCTGACTATGTTTTTGGACCACCTAGCGTGGGTTGCATGTTCTGATCCACTGAATAGCAGAACCTACTAACTGAAGTCTGCGTATTAATTTTTTCAATGAAAAGTTGAGTAAGACGGTAGGGGATAATTGGCACTCTAACACATATATTAGGCTAAGTAGCGTTCAGGGGTACTGTTTTTTTGTGATAAAAGAGTTTTGGGGTATTCTCCAGAGTTTGAAATGGATCAGCCATAGATCTGTGGGATATCTGTTTTCTTATTACCGAAGATCAGCCATGCTGACACGTGTAGTTCCATAGCTCTAAAAAAAAAGGTAGAAGCCTGATGCTACTTTGGCCGGACATGTGTTTAGCACAGCTTAAACTCCCCCCCCCCCCCGCCCCCGCCGTTAAGCCTGGCTGTACAAGGTTATATTGCCTCAGGCTAAGGTATGCTAATGTCCCTAGCTATCTGTATGTCCCCAAATGGAGTTCACAAGGGCTTCCTTCCGTGTCACCATGCAAAACTATTGTCTCCTAGAGTTTATTTTTGGCAGTGGTGGTGGCTATTTGTTACCCATTGCCTAATGAATAGTTGTGTGTGTCCAGGCACACTGGTCGGGGCATGTACCCCCTACTGTTCAGTCATCTCAGTGCTGCGAGGGATTGTTTATTTTTATTTTTTCTTAGTCTATTGGTCAGATGTCTCTGGTAGCACCAGTTCCTTGAGATGGATACACATTATGCAATTTTTGTTTTCCAATTTATTTTAGATTTACCTGCTGACATGTAGTACAAGGGCCTGCCTGATTACATACAAGTTGAAAGTGTATAGGTCTGGCCTCATATTGTATAGTTTTGGTTCAGTCTGGAGGAAAGGTATGAAGGAAGAGCGTATGGGGTGATACTAGCTCTTGGCTATTCCAAGGGCCTTATTTCTGATATACATGTGGGCAGGCAGTATTCTCCTCGGTTAATATCCAGAGGTGTCCTTCCTGTCCTAGATTACTTGTGTACCTTAACTGGTGGTCTGTGACTTGCATGCCAAGAAGATCAGTACCCCAGGGTGGCACTAGACTCCTGTCTTTCATGCGAGTCCTGTCTGAATAGTGAAGGCAGTTTGTTTTGTAGTGGTGAAGGATAACATAGTCTAATTACTGAACTGATAGAGCGGGGGAGAAGGTGTGCAGCCTCTAGGAGGGAGCAGGTGCACCTGGTGGCAGGTGGTTTTCAATCTGGGTATCCAGACTATTTCCCATACTTAGGAAAAAGAGAGGCTCAAGGGCAACTGTCTCTGGAGTGGGAGGTGGGTAACTGGGTACCGTAATTACTATAGAGCTGGAGATAATCAGGAACACATTGGGAGACCCTGGGCTACATATCCGGGAAGGGTTAGGTCAGTGATGGCTAACCTTGGCACCCCAGATGTTTTGGAACTACATTTCCCATGATGCTCAATTACAATGCTGAGTGCATGAGCATCATGGGAAATGTAGTTCCAAAACATCTGGGGTGCCAAGGTTCGCCATCACTGGGTTAGGTAATCCAACTCGTTCTATTCTCATCCCTAGGGGCAGGGATGGAACTTTGGGCAGAGACGGAACTTTGTGCATATGTCACGGTCAATTTGGGTACTAAGCTATCAGACCCTATTGGGTTAAACCCTGGAGTCCATCCTGTTCTGAGGGTTTTGAATCCAGACAGGAATTGAAAGAAGGAAATGTTTGAATGGGTCACTATGATAACCTAAATGTATGTGGGGCAGGTACCCAGGAGACTGGTACCTTTGCATAATAAGGTGTCTGTTGGCCAAACTAGAGGGTGCCAGGTGATACATTAAGTGGTGAAAACTTCCTTGCAGAGGTAGTGTCTCAAGCTTAGCAGTCCTACAGAGAAGCTCTTGTTTACTGGACATGTGAGGTACACCTAGTTGATGTCTCACCTGAGAGGTTGAATCCCGGCACGAGTAATGTGAGTAACCACATACAGGAACATGCCCTGTTTTAAAAAAGGGAATAAACGCTGGCTAACAGGGTACAGTATGCCGTTACCACGTCGCTTCAGCATCTCACAGTGGTTGATAGAAACCTATTACCCTGTATGTGCTGAGTATACACTAAATCAAGTGACCCACATGTGAGCAGAGGGTACGGAAGATGGGGGCAGGTTGATATTTCCCTCTGTCAGAAGCATGACCACGATGTCTTTTACATTTCAGGTCAATACACGGTGGTGAATGAGGAATGTTGGGAAGGTATTTCATTCTGAATGGGGAGATCATTGTGAGGGAGAAAACACCTAGGTATTATTTAGGACATAGATGAGTTTTGTTTCTTTGTCCTGGAGGATACCGATGGGGTGTTAGTCATGGAACTAGGGTGATTCTTGCACTGTTGGACTCAATACCGAATACTGGGGTACAGGTGCTGGTATCGCATGTCTAGTGATGCACTGTTGTCAGCATTAGGTTGAATTGTACTCAACTGGGTACACTACCTCGGGGATTCTATTGTACCTATTCTCTTGTCCTTTGGATGGATATAGAAGGAATCCCAGGTCGCACCCCGAGTCGCCCGGAGGAAAGGTTTTATGGCAAACCCAACATCCTCTTTACACTTACTGAAACTTCCGTTGGGATACGGGGAGGAGTTAGAAGTTGGGTAGGTAAGATTGGGCAACATGATTTAAATGGTGCCAAAAGGTTGTGCAAGGCATGAATAGAAAGGCTCATCTCTAAGTTTATAATGTAAGGGAAGGGGGTGGAATGAAAATAATAACGGCTGGGAATTCTCTGATATGGAGCTGGCTGAGAAAACATTTTAGGTGGAAGTGGGGTAGGCTTCCCGGAATAAAATAGATTTGTTTAGGGACACCTAGGTGTGGAAAGGGTAGCGCCTGGCTGAACATAGGGGGTGAGGAGTTCCAGAGATTCTGGAGCAGTCCTCAGGGTGAGCATGGAAGGGGGTAACAAGGGAGATGGAAATCGGGATGTTTTAGGGCCAAAAACTTTAGTAAACTGCACCCAGGGGGCGGTTCCCGATGCAGGTCACTATTACGGGACCGAAGCAAGGGGGTTGGTGCTGGTATCAGATGTCCAATGATGCCCTATATTCTGCCTACGAGTTGAACCATACTCCGCGGGGTACATTACCTCAGGGAGTATACTGTACGTCTTCCCCGGTCCTGGGAGTAGATATAGCCGAGACACAAGGACGCACCCTTGTTACCCCAGAGAAAAGGCTTGATATCAAACCTGACACACCATACATCTACAGAAACAAATTTCTGAAGAAACCTGTTCCAATCCTGACCAGTATCATGTTCAAACAACATTTTTAATTTTTATTTCACCTTTTTATACATTTTTTTTTCGATTTAGAATTTTTTTTGCTTTTCATTTTTATACTTTTTTTAATTTTTGTAAACGTTATTTTTCTTTATTCATTTGTTATTTTTTTTCTCTATTTTTATTTTTTTTTTTAACCACTTCAGGCCCGCGCTACCGTCGAATGACGGCAACAGCGCGGGCCTGAATATCCAACATGCCGTCATTTGACGGCATGTCCTTTAGGCATACCCAGCGCGCGCTGTAGAGCGCGCTGCGGGGAAGCCCTGTGTTGTCCGTGTCCCTTGGACACGGCCAATCACAGATCACGGCGAACGGCCAATCAGAGTGGCCATTTGCGATGTGATCTGTGGGCAAATGAGAGATGATCTCTCATAGATCATCTCTCATTGCCGTTTTACACAGAGACAGCATCCTGTCTCTGGAGAGGAGGAGCCCGATCTGTGTTCCTTCCTACATAGGGACACAGATCGGTCACCCCCCCTCCCCCCACAGTTAGAACACACCTAGGATACACATTTAACCCCTTCCTCACCCCCTAGTGTTAACCCCTTCAATGCCAGTCACATTTATACTGTAATTAGTGCATATTTATAGCACTGGTCGCAGTATAAATGTGAATGGCGCCAAAAATGTGTCAAAAGTGTCCGATGTGTCCGCCATAACGTCGCAGTAACAATAAAAATCGCAGATCGCCGCCATTTCTAGTAAAAAAAATAAAAAATAAAAAAATAATTCTCTACCCTATTTTGTAAGCGCTATAACTTTTGCGCAAACCAGTCGCTTATTGAGATTTTTTTTTTTTACCAAAAATATGTAGAAGAATACGTATCGCCCTAAACTGAGAAAATTATTATTATTTTTTTAATTGGGATATTTATTATAGCAACAAATAAAAAAATATTGTATTTTTCTTCAAAATTGTCGCTCTTTTTTGTTTATAGCGCAAAAAATTAAAACCGCACAGGCGATCAAATACCACCAAAAGAAAGCTCTACTTGTGGGGAAAAAAGGACGTACATTTTGTTTGGGAGCCACGTCGCACGACCGCGCAATTGTCAGTTAAAGCGACGCAGTGCCGGAAGCTGAAATTTTACCTGGACAGGAGGGGGGTGTAAGTGCCCAGTATGCAAGTGGTTAATCAATTTTTAATTTTTTTTATTTTTATTTTGTCAGTTTTTATTATTTTTGTTGTTCTCCCTGTAGTGTTATGGTTATAATTTTTTACTTTTAATTTTTTGAAGTTTTTTTCTCTTTCTCATTTCATTCAGGTGAGAAAAGTTCAAACAACTTTGTCCACCTGAAGGAGGGGAATAGTGCATAGACCTGAAAATACTAATAATGCAGTGTTTGGTTTGGGGAAAAGCCTAATAATGCAGTGTTTGGTTTGGGGAAAAGCCTCTAACATGTTTTAGTAATAAGTCAGGTAATACAGTCAGGTTTGACTAAATGCTAAAAGTTTTTGGCAACCATTGGTAAACCTCTCCTTTTTAAATTTTTTATTTTTGTGTTTTTAATCTGACTTGTAAATTGTTGAGTGACCATGATCATGTTCACCTGTTGATCACTAATAAGGGAAAGGAGTCTATTTTGTTTTTATTTTTATTTTTTATTTTTTTTGTTCCTCTTTTAAGAGAGGACTCTAGAACTATATTTTTTTTTTTGTTGTTCTAGGGATAAGCCTCTTCAATTTGTAATAATAAAGTGCGGTCAGGTTTACCTAAATTCTACACATTTTAATCATCTCTCTCTCGTTATTATCTGCGTACCTGACCGGCAAAAATACCACCAATTACTAGTATGAGAGAGGAGTCGTTTTTTAACGAAAATATATATATATATATATATATATATATATATTTTTTTTTTCTCTCTCACTATCAGCTAAAGTTGGCAGGGCAACTAGGTATTTTTATTTTATTTTTTGGATACCGATTCAATGCTCTTTGACAATCTAAAGTGGAATGTAAACTGAAGATCTTGGTTGGAGCAGCATTAAATGGTAGATTTTTACTTTTAGGTGTATTATTTTTTCTTCTCCTCTATTTTCCTTATTCTTTTTCATTACTCCCCTCTCGTCCTTTCCTTCTGTAATGGTAAACTCTCTAAGTTGTTGTTTTGGTTTCTTTCATCCATCTTCTCAGGATAATGTAACTAGGATATCAGTCATATAATTTGTTTTTTTTATAAGAGGCGTGAGCATTCCCGCCCGCCAGTGCCATATTGTACACCCAGAGAAACCAAACTATCCCTGGGCATTTCTGTTTTTTACCTCCCAAATGTAATTCTACCTCCCCTAGTCTACCTACAGCTTTATAGCCACCCCACTGCTCCTATCTGACATTCCTCCAGAAACTGTACACTGACGTTCTCCTTTTGTATTAATACATGACTGTCCGGTGGCCCACCCAACCACCACCTGAAGAAGCAACGATAACCAAGTCATTATTTCTTGAGACAAACGTGCCACGGAGAAGACTCTCCTGAACTTTCCTTCATCATGCTGAAAAAGTGCTGTCTCGCGGTCCGATCCAATTGTGACAATTATAACACCATATTTCCAGGATACAGGACTAAATATGTAAGGATCCCGCCATCAATGTTGGAGTTCCACTCCTCCAATGCAGAGGGGTGATGAAACATTGCAGTACAGACACTCATGGTTTGGATCTGAAGCCTCAAAGGCACCAGGACTGTCTCAAGTCTACATTGATGAGTTACGGCGAGTTCAAGAAAGGAAGAGGCCACAGTGGTGGTGGGGGGAAGGGTCGGGGGTTCTGGGCCGTTGTGAGTGGATACTGGATCATTGAAGGAGGACATAAGTTCAATAATGAACTTCAGGGGGGACTGTGGTGGAGAGATTGATCTTCATACTTATATCCTGAATTCAACTACCATGCCCCTGGTTAATGTGTGTATGGTATGTGTATATGTGTGTGTGTGTGTATATATATATATATATATATATATATATATATATATATATATATATATATATATATATATATATATATATATATATATATATATATATATATATAATCTGTATATATCTCTGCATGTGTGTATCCATATGTTTGTAATATACGTGGTCAGACGATAGCTGAATACCATTTCATAGTAACAATTTCTTTCCTGATAGAAAATGTCCCCTCATTGTATTAACAGAATTTCCTGTCTTCTCCTGTCTGATTGAACAAAACACATTTAGATTGACTGTGTTAATTAAACAATAGGCTGGCCAGACAGGAAATTCATTCAGCCAGGTGTCATATGCAAGTATGGGAACTCACAGGTAAATGAGTGATCACAAGGAAAGTTGGTAGGGGTCAATTAATGCATGGATATGCAAACTCCTAAACATCCTTTGGCACAGAGAGGTGACAGCAAGAGGTTACCGGTTGGGGGTCCTTATACACATGAAAACAACCAATCGGATCCTCGGGAACTTGAGATTATGGAGGAGAAAATAGTGGCTCATGGGGTATAAAAATCCAGTTCAGCTGAACAAATCATCAGGATAGGATATCCTGATGTAGACCACAGCCTGGTAAAGTACTCTTTCTCTCTTCCTTCTCTCTTCCTCTACTCTCTCTCTTTCTCTCTCTCTTTCTCTCTCTTGGTGATGTGATGCTCTCTCTCTCTCTCTCTCTCTCTCTCTCTCTCTCGTAACCTCTCTCTCGTAACCTCTCTCTCGTAACCTCTCTCTCTCTCTCTCTCTCTCTAACCTCTCTCTCTCTCTCTCTCTCTCTCTCTCTCTCTCTCTCTCTCTCTCTCTCTCCTCTCTCTCTCTCTCGTAACTCTCTCTCTCTCTCTCTCTCTCTCTCTCTCTCTCTCTCTCTCTCTCTCTCTCTCTCTCTCTCTCTCTCTCTCATAACTCTCTCTCTCTCTCTCTCTCTCTCTCTCTCTCTCTCTCTCTCTCTCTCTCTCTCTCTCTCTCTCTCTCTCTCTCTCTCTCTCTCGTAACTCTCTCTCTCTCTCTCTCTCTCTCTCTCGTAACCTCTCTCTCTCTCTCTCTCTCTCTCTCTCGTAACCTCTCTCTCTCTCTCTCTCTCTCTCTCGAAACCCTCTCTCTCTCTCTCTCTCTCTCTCTCTCTCGTAACCTCTCTCTCTCTCTCTCGTAACCTCTCTCTCTCTCTCTCGTAACCTCTCTCTCTCTCTCGTAACCTCTCTCTCTCGTAACCTCCTCTCTCTCTCTCTCTCTCTCTCGTAACCTCTCTCTCTCTCTCTCTCTCTCGTAACCTCTCTCTCTCTCTCTCTCGTAACCTCTCTCTCTCTCTCTCGTAACCTCTCTCTCTCTCTCTCGTAACCTCTCTCTCTCTCTCTCGTAACCTCTCTCTCTCTCTCTCTCTCTCTCTCTCTCTCTCTCTCTCTCGTAACCTCTCTCTCTCTCTCTCTCTCTCTCTCTCTCTCTCTCTCTCGTAACCTCTCTCTCTCTCTCTCTCTCTCTCTCTCTCTCTCTCTCTCTCTCTCTCTCTCTCTCTCTCTTCGTAACCTCTCTCTCTCTCTCTCTCTCTCTCGTAACCTCTCTCTCTCGTAACCTCTCTCTCTCTCTCTCTCTCTCTCTCTCTCGTAACCTCTCTCTCTCTCTCTCTCTCTCGTAACCTCTCTCTCTCTCTCTCTCTCTCTCTCTCTCTCTCTCGTAACCTCTCTCTCTCTCCTCTCTCTCTCGTAACCTCTCTCTCTCTCTCTCTCTCTCGTAACCTCTCTCTCTCTCTCATGTAACCTCTGTCTCTCTTTCCTCTCTAATCCTTTTCTCCCTTCCATACTGCTTATCTTAACATATTGTTGAATCCTTTACAACCATTATTAGTATTATTTGTATCTTATATGTTATAACACTACTTGTATGTTGTATGTGGATCAGCTGTATCCTCTTTGATTTAAAGTAATATCATTTATGTTATGGATGTAAATATTAGAATAATACAAGTGTCTTCTCGTTATCAATAAATGTAATCCCTTTTCTCTTTTCCACACCCCTATCTTTTGCTTTAATTTTTAGATAGACAAGAAGGTTTTTATGGCTTATATTAATTATTTACGTGCATAGTTAAGATAGCATTAACAGTTCCACTTTAGGGTGGAGCTCCGCTTTAATCTATTTTATTCTATTCTCTTTAACCACTTAAGACCCGGACCTTTAGTCAGCTAAAGGACCCGGCCAGGTTTTGCGATTCGGCACTGCATCGCTTTAACTGACAATTGCGCGGTCGTGCGACGTGGCTCCCAAACAAAATTGGCGTCCTTCCTTTTTTCCCACAAATAGAGTTTTCTTTTGGTGGTATTTGATCACCTCTGTGGGTTTTTTTTTTTTGCGCTATAAACATAGAGTGACAATTTTGAAAAAAATGCAATATTTTCTACTTTTTGCTATAATAAATATCCCCCAAAAATATATAACATTTTTTCTTTCTCGTACATCACGGGACACAGAGCGGCATATTCATTACTATGTGGGTTATATGGAGTACCTTCAGGTGTGGACACTGGCAATCTCAAACAGGAAGTCCCCTCCCTATATAACCCCCTCCCCTAGAGGGAGTCCCTCAGTTTTTTCGCCAGTGTCTTAGGTGTTGGTCACGGAATAGCTTTGCTCCACATCCTTGGGATTAAGGGCGGGCTAACCGGATCTGTCCAAGGAGCCTCAGTGCCAAAGTGGACAGTACCCGGGCCCCAAGCCGTGGGGTTTTTCCTATAATGCTCCTCTTTGGAGGGCTGGACCCTGGGCCCAGGACTTGGAGTTTGTAAAAACCATAAGTTCCTGTTTGCCAGGGTGCTATATAGGTCCAGGACAGTGGGTACCTTCATAGGACCCCAGGGCCTGAAGGTCTACTACGCTACCCACGGAGATGGGAGAAGATTGGATCAGTTTGCTGGACAAACATCCTGCAGCATGGAGCAGGTAAGGGGGAGCCTGCGGGACTTGGTTCGACAGCAGGCTCTCCGGGGTAACCTAAAAGGGGGATAGCCTAAGTATGCTCTGCATGGGCAACCTTGTTCACTATGTCTAAGAGAGACAGGATGACACCCCTTTTCTCCCCCATCACTAGGTTCCCCTGTCTAAGAATGTGTTGCTAGCTAAACCTGCTGTTTCTTCCTAGGGCTAGTAAGGATCCCTAGGGGCCTTTGGAGAGTCCTACCTGGCCGGGGGTTTGAATCTGCCGCCTGTTTCTGAGTTCCTGGATCTCCAGCAGCGCGGCTCCTCCATGTTCCTCCTGTTTCCGGCATACGCGCGCACGCACATCTTATAGACGTTTTTCGTGCCGTTCAGACAGGAGGGCGGGGGGGGGGCGTGCCTGCGGCGTCATACAGGGGCGCGCCTTTGTGCTGTTATAGACAGCAGGCATTGTCAGTGCTCAGTCTGAGGCTGATTTTCAGAAGGAGAGGACGCAGAGCGGCAGAACAGTGACTCCCGGTGGCGGAAGAGGGGTAGTACATGCTGGACTTTGTCCAATGCCTTTTTTTGTTAAGCCAGGAAATTCCCCTTTTTGCAGCAGGTTGGAGGCTGGCAAACTTAGTTTGGGGTCACTGTATGTTGTAAAAAGAAAATATATAATATATATTTAAAAAAAAAAAAAAAAACATACGGGATCCCATCAGTTTTTGGGCATTAGTGATCTATTGTCCCCTAAACTCTGGTTTTGTACTCCTGCCCACTACAGTTTGTTGTGTGGGCGGAGTCCCTCGATTTTGTATTATGGCTTCCAAAGGTTCGGGGTCAAAGGGTACAAAAAGACCAAAAAACAAAAGGGTTCCCTTTCTGATTCTGATGATATGCCGATACTTTCCCCGCAACTTATTAACATAAAAAGCGCCTTGGATGAGCCATTAGGGGGATCTGGTGCGGAGGCTGGCCCAGATCAGCCCAGCCCTGTGTTTATCACAGAGGAGATGCTAGCCGTATCCCTAGGGGGGCTAGAAGAGAGAATAGCAGCATTGATCGCTAGAGCTATTCCTGGTAAGAAACGGGTTAGATCCCCATCACCAAGAGGTGTATCCTCAGATGCTGAGATTCTCTCTCTGGAGGAATTGGAATCACAGGAGGATCAACTAGACCTGAACCAAGAGGGTTCAGGGATTAAGGGGTCTGCCTCGGAGGAACCATTTTCAGACTCCCAGACAGAAAGACTGTGGGTACAGTCTTTGACGGACATGGTCCGCTCGGCATTTAGTTTACCATTGCCAGAGCCTCAGGTTCCTCCGGTATCCTCTCTGGGCTCTTTGAAAGCTCCGTTAAGCAACGCAGTTTTTCCAGTCCATCCTCTTTTGGAGGAATTGATCTTTCGGGATTGGGTACGGCCGGACAGGATTTTTCTGCCACCGAAAAGATTTGCGGTCATTTACCCCATGGGGGAAAAATTCTCCAAGAGGTGGAGGCTCCCAGTAGTGGATGCAGCCATCTCATGTGTGAATAAATCACTAACTTGCCCGGTGGAAAACATACATATGTTTAAAGATCCGGTTGATAAAAGGTTAGAGACACTTTTAAAAGCATCCTTTGCTACGGCAGGAGCAGTGGTGCAGCCAGCGGTGGCTGCGATTGGTGTTTGTCAGGCGTTAAAAGACCAGACAAAGGAAATGTTAAAGGACATGCCTACCCGACAAGCAGAAGAGTTTTCTGACATTCCCAGAGCTCTGTGTTTTGCTGTAGATGCTATAAAAGATTCCATCCAGCAGGCCTCTCGTTTATCACTATTTTTGGTGCACATGAGAAGGCTCTTATGGTTGAAGAACTGGGCGGCGGAGCCCCCATGCAAAAAGCTTCTGGCAGGGTTTCCCTTCCATGGAGGACGACTCTTCGGAGAGGATCTGGATAAATATATTCAGACTATTTCAAATGGCAAGAGTACCCTTTTACCGGTCAAAAAGACATTCCGGGCTCCTACATTTAAAAGGCAGCTCTTTCCTGTCTCGGGGCCCTCAAATTCCAGGCAGTATCGACGGCCGCCTGCACGATCCAACGTTAACAGTAGATCGCAGGGACAGGCCCCTGGGGGTAAGAGGCCGTGGTATCGCAAGCCGTCAAAGACAGCCCCTAAGTCGGCCTTATGAAGGGGCGCCCCCACTCTCGCGGGTGGGGGGAAGGCTTCGTTTCTTCTCAGAAGTTTGGGAAGCCAAGATCCCCGACAAATGGGTCCGGGCATCTGTAACCACAGGTTACAGACTGGAGTTTCTAAGGTATCCTCCGCCTCATTTTCAAGAATCAAGGCTACCAAGAGATCCAGCAAGGAAGGCCTCAATGCTGGCAGCTTTGGATCACCTGCTTTGCCAGGACGTAATTATAGAAGTGCCAGCCCAAGAGCAAGGGCTAGGTTTCTATTCCAATCTCTTTGTCATACCAAAGCCCAACGGCGATGTCAGGCCAATCTTGGACCTAAAGAGGTTAAACGGTTACCTAAGGGTTCGTTCCTTCCGGATGGAATCCATCCGGTCAGCAGTCGCCGCGCTTCAGAAGGACGATTTTCTGGCCTCCATAAACATAAAGGATGCTTACCTTCATGTACCAATCTTTCAGTTGCATCAAAGATTTTTACGCTTCGCGGTGGGGCAGCGACACTTCCAATTCAGGGCGCTCCCCTTCGGGCTGGCCACGGCCCCCCGGGTATTCACGAAGATCCTAGCCCCAGTTCTGGCCAATTTAAGGATCCAGGGGGTCACAGTCCTAGCATACTTGGACGACCTTTTAATCATAGATCACTCACGGTCGGGTCTGCAAAAGGCAGTAAACCTCACGGTTCGGTACCTCGAAGAATTCGGCTGGGTCCTAAACCGGGGAAAGTCAGCGTTCCAGCCTACAAAGCAGTTGGAATACCTCGGCATGAGGTTAGACACAGAACAGCAAAGGGTGTTCCTGCCCCTGGTAAAGATCGAAGCTATCAAGGGGTTGGTTCAGTTGGTTCTAAACAAGAAAAGACCAACTATTCGCCTGTGTATGCGAGTACTAGGCAAGCTAGTGGCCACGTTCGAGGCAGTACCATACGCTCAGATCCACACTCGCGTCCTACAGGCAGCCATTCTAGCAGCCTGGGGCAAGAGGGCACATGCCTTAGAGTCCCCTTTGACGCTATCATCAAGGGTCCGACAAAGCCTGGCCTGGTGGTTGAACCCTCAGAACCTTCTAAAGGGAAAATCCTTCAGCCCTGTTGTCTGGAAGGTAGTTACCACAGACGCCAGCCTGGCAGGCTGGGGGGCGGTCTTCGAGGGGTTCTCTCGCCAGGGAACTTGGGTGAGAGCAGAAAGGCAGCTCCCCATCAATATCTTGGAGATCAGAGCTGCTCGCCTAGCCCTTCTGGCATGGACCTCCAGATTAAAGGGGTTCCCGGTGAGAATCCAGTCAGACAATGCCACGGCGGTAGCATACATAAACCACCAAGGGGGAACCAGGAGTCAGGCCGCTCAGAGGGAGGTGAGCTTGATTTTTCAGTGGGCAGAGGTTCATGTACCCTGCATTTCGGCGATATTCATTCCCGGAGTGGACAACCTGCAGGCAGACTTCTTAAGTCGCCAGAGTCTGTTGCCAGGGGAGTGGTCTCTGCATCCCCAGGTCTTTCAGACAATCTGCCAGAGGTGGGGAATGCCGGACGTAGATATAATGGCATCCAGGTTCAACAAGAAACTAGACAGGTTCGTGTCTCGAGCGAGGGATCCGATGGCCTGCGGAACCGATGCGTTGGTTTGCCCTTGGCATCAATTCAAACTTCTATATGCATTCCCTCCACTACAGTTACTCCCTCGCCTGTTGCGCAAGATCAGAGTGGAGCACAAGCCAGTCATTCTAGTAGCTCCGGCTTGGCCCCGGAGGACTTGGTACTCACTAGTCCTGAACATGGCAGTGGGAGACCCTTGGAGTCTTCCTCTACAACCAGACCTACTCTCACAAGGCCCGATCCTCCACCCTACATTACAGCGTCTAAATTTGACGGCCTGGAGGCTGAATCCCTGATTCTCAGGGGTAGAGGTCTGTCTAGGCAGGTAATCCCTACCCTGATTAGGGCTAGAAAGCCGGTCTCCAGGGTGATTTATTACAGGGTGTGGAGGAACTACGTAGGCTGGTGTGAATCCAAAAGATGGAATTCCCGCAAATATACTATTGATAGGGTGTTAAGTTTTCTCCAGCTAGGAGTGGATAAAGGCCTGGCACTAAGCACAATCAAGGGACAGATCTCAGCTCTGTCAGTGTGGTTTCAGAGGCCGCTGGCCACCCACTCGCTGGTAAAGACCTTCTTACAGGGGGTCTTGCGTATTAATCCTCCTGTCAAGTCACCAATTTGTCCATGGGACTTAAATCTTGTCCTGTCCACTTTACAGAAACAACCCTTTGAGCCGTTGGCTGAGATTCCTTTAGTCTTACTGACAAGAAAGTTGGTTTTCTTGGTCGCCATAGTTTCGGCCAGGAGAGTGTCAGAATTAGCAGCCTTATCGTGTAAGGAACCATATCTCGTTCTGCATAAGGACAGGGCAGTTCTCCGGCCCCATCCTTCCTTTCTACCAAAGGTTATATCCAAATTTCACTTAAACCAGGATTTGGTACTTCCATCCTTCTTTCCAAAACCTACATCTAGGAAGGAGGGGTTGCTGCATACCTTGGATATTGTCCGGGCCATGAAGGCCTATCTTAAAGCTACAGAAAAGATCCGGAAGACAGATGTGTTATTCGTTCTACCAGATGGCCTCAAGAAGGGGCAGGCAGCTGCAAAATCCACCATCTCGAGATGGATTAGACAATTAATCATTCAAGCCTACGGTTTGAAGAGGTTGCCTCCTCCTTTGTCGGTAAAGGCCCATTCTACCAGGGCCATGGGCGCCTCCTGGGCAGCACACCATCAGATCTCTATGGCTCAGATATGCAAGGCAGCGACGTGGTCATCAGTCCACACGTTTACAAAGTTTTATCAACTAGACGTGAGAAGGAATGCAGATTCTGCCTTTGGACAGGCAGTACTACAGGCTGCAGTTTGAGATCCTCGGGATCAGAAGCACCCTTGGTTGTAAAAAGAAAAAAAAAAAAAAAAAAAAGTTTTTTCTTGACTAAGTTGGAATTATTATTATTATTTGAGTTTACCTCTAAATTGAATCCTTCTTTGGAAGATGTCTCCCTCCCCTCATTAAAGCATTGCTTTCGGACATCCCACATAGTAATGAATATGCCGCTCTGTGTCCCGTGATGTACGAGAAAGAAAAAGGGATTTTTAAATACAGCTTACCTGTAAAATCCTTTTCTTGGAGTACATCACGGGACACAGAGCTCCCACCCCTCTTTTGGGTGACCATTTTGGGAGGCATACTGCTTGCTACAAAACTGAGGGACTCCCTCTAGGGGAGGGGGTTATATAGGGAGGGGACTTCCTGTTTGAGATTGCCAGTGTCCACACCTGAAGGTACTCCATATAACCCACATAGTAATGAATATGCCGCTCTGTGTCCCGTGATGTACTCCAAGAAAAGGATTTTACAGGTAAGCTGTATTTAAAAATCCCTTTTTTTTTCCCTCAGTTTAGGCCGATACGTATTCTTCTACAATAAGCGTTTATCGGTTGGTTTGTGCAAAATTTATAGCGTTTACAAAATAGGGAATAGTTTTATTGCATTTTTCTAATTTTTTTTTTTTTTACTACTAATGGCGGCGATCAGCTATTTATTTATTTTTTACGTGACTGCGACGTTATGGCAAATGCATCGCGCATGCGCAGTTGGCCGTCACATCACTTCTGCAGCATTCTGTTATAGGGAGCAGAGTATGACAATTCACCGGGTCGCGGGAGCGCGCCCGCGACCCACGGCTGAGTACTAGCACAGGACGTACCTATACGTAGATGTGCCCAGCCGTGCCATTCTGCCGACGTATATGTGCAGGAGGCGGTCCTTAAGTGGTTAAAAATACTATTTAAATTGCATTTGTTTTCTTTCCATAGGCTTTCTTTTTTCTATTTATATCCGGTGATCCAGCCAGAGACTCTATTGTTTTTCAAAAGCAAAAGCTCTCCAGCAAGATGTATTTGTTTACATTGACGAGACAAACCATTTACCACTAGCAGGGGTGCTTAATATGATCAGCTTTTATTTATAAACTTTAAAACTTTGTTTAGTTAAATTAGTTTAATTAGTTTTTTTAGAATTAGATTTGTTTATTCAAATTGATTAGAATTTTTACAATTCCATTCCAACTTGGATAGAATTTCATTCGAAATTGAATTTATTCTATTCAAAATTTGAATTTTGGAAGATGGTTATATTCTTATTATTCCATTCTATTCTTTTTTTTCTTTCTATTCTTTGCTATTATATTTTATATTTTCTATTCAATATTCAAATTTTGGAAAACGGTTATAGTTATATTCTTTCGGGTCAAGCTTTATTGTTGTTCTACTACACGTGAGGATATACGTAGAACAAAATGTCATATCTCACAGGGCCACGGTGCAACATACTAATTCAATTTTTTTTCAAAATTCTATTCTATTGTATTTCAAGTCTATTGTTTATTCTAGCCTTTTCTATCAATTTTATTTTATATTCTGTTTTTTCTATATTCTTTTCTATTCTAATAAAATTTGAATTTATTCTATTCAAATTTCAGAAGCTGATTTTATTCTATTTTTATTGTATTTTATCCTATTCTATTTTAATCTGTTCTTTTATTTTCTATTCCTTTTGGTTCTGTTTTACTCTATTCTTTAATTTCCTAGTCTCTCTCCTTTTTGCTATTCCATTCCAATTGCATCAGAAATGTTGATTCATTGTTTCAGGTTTGTTTAAATGTGTTACTATTATAATTTTCAGAATTTAAATTCAGAACAAAACAAATCCCACATGTCTAGTGACAGTATATTTCCTGTAGCAAGTCGGCTCAGACAGGCACAATCACGTACCTGCGCTAGCACTCAAAAATGTGAGCTGCCATGCACTGCAACACAAGCCGATCAGCACACAGATAACCCTTTGATCTCCCTAGATGTTAACCCCTTACCAGCCAGTGTCATTAGTACAGTAACTAATAGTACAGCTTCTATCAGTGGTGTCTCTAGGGGGTGGCTTTTGGGGCTATAGCTCCGAGAGGGGTCTTTCAGAGACAGCCTCTCTGCAGCCAGGGCCGTAAGTGCAGCGGGCAGCACCGGAGAGCAGGCAGGCAGCACGGGAGAGGCGGGCGCGTGAGAGCAGAGAGATTACATCATCTCTTACTGTCTGCCCTGTGTCACCGCTGTTCTGCTCTCACTGTAAAGCCATGGGCAGCAGAGAGATGACATTATCGCTCACTGCTTGTCCTCTCTTCGGTGACCCTGATGTAAGGAGCGGCTCTCTGGGGACTCTGAGGAAAGGATGGGGCTCTCTGGGTACCCTATTGTAAGGGGGCTTTCTGGGGACCCTAATGTAAGTGGGGAGGGCTCTCTGGGCTCCCTGATACAAGGTGGAGGCTCTCTGGGGTCTCTGATGTAAGGAGGGGCTCTCTAGGGACCCTGATGTAAGGAGGGGCTCTCTAGGGACCCTGATGTAAGGAGGGGCTCTCTAGGGACCCTGATGTAAGGAGGGGCTCTCTGGGGACCCTGATGTAAGTGGGGGGCTCTCTGGGGACCCTGATGTAAGTGGGGGCTCTCTGGGGACCCTGATGTAAGTGGGGGCTCTCTGGGGACCCTGATGTAAGTGGGGGGCTCTCTGGGGACCCTGATGTAAGTGGGGGGCTCTCTGGGGACCCTGATGTAAGTGGGGGGGCTCTCTGGGGACCCTGATGTAAGTGGGGGGCTCTCTGGGGACCCTGATGTAAGTGGGGGGCTCTCTGGGGACCCTGATGTAAGTGGGGGGCTCTCTGGGGACCCTGATGTAAGTGGGGGGCTCTCTGGGGACCCTGGTGTAAGGAGGGGGCTCTCTGGGGACCGTGATGTAAGTGGGGGTCTCTCTGGGGACCCTGATGTAAGTGGAGGTCTCTCTGGGGACCCTGATGTAAGTGGGGGGCTCTCTGGGGACCCTGATGTAAGGGGGGCTCTCTGGGGACCCTGATGTAAGGGGGGCTCTCTGGGGACCCCGATGTAAGGGGGGGGGGTCTGTCTGAGAACCTTGATGTAAGGGGGGGGCTCTCTGAGAACCTTGATGTAAGGGGGGGCTCTCTGAGAACCTTGATGTAAGGGGGGGCTCTCTGAGAACCTTGATGTAAGGGGGGGCTCTCTGAGAACCTTGATGTAAGGGGGGGCTCTCTGAGAACCTTGATGTAAGGGGGGGCTCTCTGAGAACCTTGATGTAAGGGGGGGCTCTCTGAGAACCTTGATGTAAGGGGGGGCTCTCTGAGAACCTTGATGTAAG
Organism: Rana kukunoris; assembly: GCA_029574335.1. Lineage (NCBI taxonomy): Eukaryota > Metazoa > Chordata > Amphibia > Anura > Ranidae > Rana > Rana kukunoris. Next base: position 82,370 of record JAJQKJ010002693.1, read on the forward strand.
GGGGGGCTCTCTGAGAACCTTGATGTAAGGGGGGGCTCTCTGAGAACCTTGATGTAAGGGGGGGGGGGCTCTCTGGGGACCTTGAGGTAATAGGGGGCTCTCTGGGGACCTTGAGGTAATAGGGGGCTCTCTGGGGACCTTGAGGTAATAGGGGGCTCTCTGGGGACCTTGAGGTAATAGGGGGCTCTCTGGGGACCTTGAGGTAATAGGGGGCTCTCTGGGGACCTTGAGGTAATAGGGGGCTCTCTGGGGACCTTGAGGTAATAGGGGGCTCTCTGGGGACCTTGAGGTAATAGGGGGCTCTCTGGGGACCTTGAGGTAATAGGGGGCTCTCTGGGGACCTTGAGGTAATAGGGGGCTCTCTGGGGACCTTGAGGTAATAGGGGGCTCTCTGGGGACCCTGATGCAAGGTGGGGAGGGCTCTCTGGGCTCCCTGATGCAAGGTGGGGAGGGCTCTCTGGGCTCCCTGATGCAAGGTGGGGAGGGCTCTCTGGGCTCCCTGATGTAAGGAGGGGCTCTCTGGGGACCCTGATGCAAGGTGGAGGCGCTCTGGGGACCCTGATGCAAGGTGGAGCTCCCTGGGGACCCTGATGTAAGGGAATGGGTCTTTGGGGACCCTGATGTAAGGGAATGGGTCTTTGGGGACCCTGATGTAAGGGAATGGGTCTTTGGGGACCCTGATGTAAGGGAATGGGTCTTTGGGGACCCTGATGTAAGGGAATGGGTCTTTGGGGACCGTGATGTAAGGGAATGGGTCTTTGGGGACCGTGATGTAAGTGTGGGGGCTCTCTGGGGACCCTGATGTAAGTACATCCACACACACACAAATATTTTATACATGTGTATGCCCGCCCCAAGCCTATGACTTCGCTGCTATGGGCTCTAGCCCCAGATGTTTTGTAGACCCAGCAAAGTCTCTGGCTTCTATATTTCTGCCAGTACAGGTTTGCTGTGTAGGCACTGCGTCCGACATGACATTGAATCATCCCGATTCTAACAGATAACGATGAGCCTGTCTTAGTAAGTTCTTTGTATCTTCTATTTTTAGAATGACTATGTCACGGAGGTACGCAGGCTTTCATCGCTAGTTAAACATTCAGCCCTGTGCAAATCGCTTGTGCTCGACCTCGCCATTGTACGCAGAAATTACACGTGGAGTATGCTAACATTGGACACCGTTGCGTCATATCGGAGCGTTTAATCCTTCGTTATACAAAATAAAGCTAATATCCCTGAGCCGTGTACGGGAGAGCTGGAAGAATACATTTCAGTAATTGCTGAGCAATCAGCGTGCAGTAAGGCCAGATACGCACGGCAAGTTTCTAATGATACAGATGGGCCAGCAGAAATAAAAGCCATTAGGCTCTCGCCATTCTCTGCTTGTCTATTGATATCATTGGCTGACTAAATGGACAAATATGCAAAACATGATAGATTAATTAACCACTTAAGACCCGGAACTTTAGGCGGGTAAAGGACCTGGCCAGTTTTTGAGATTCGGCACTGCGTCGCTTTAACTGACAATTGGGCGGTCGTGCGACGTGGCTTCCAAACAAAATTGGCACCCTTCTTTTTCCCACAAATAGAGCTTTCTTTTGGTGGTAGTTGAAAACCTCTGTGGCTTTATTTTTTGAGCTATAAACAAAAATAGAGCGACAATTTTGAAAAAAATTCAATATTTTTCACTTTTTGCTATAATAAATATCCCCCAAAAATATTTAGGCCAATAGGTATTCTTCTACCTATTTTTGGTAAAAAAAAAAATCGCAATAAGCATTTATCGATTGGTTTGCACAACATTTATTTATATATATATATATATTTATATACAAAATAGGGGATAGTTTTATTGCATTTTTATTAATAATTTTTTTTTTACTACTAATGGCGGCGATCAGCGATTTTTTTTAATTTCTTTTTTTTTTTTCATGACTGCGACATTATGGCGGACACTTCGGACAATTTTGACACATTTTTGGGACCATTGTCATTTTCACAGCAAAAAATGCATTAAAAATGCTCTGATTACTGTGAAAATGACAATTGCAGTTTGGGAGTTAACCACAAGGGGGCGCTGAAGGGGTTAAGTGTGAACTCATTTGTGTTTCTAACTGTAGGGGGTGTGGCTGTAGGTGTGACGTCACTGATTGTGTTTCCCTATAAAAGGGATCACACGATCAATGACGGCGCCACAGTGAAGAATGGGTAAGCTGTGCTCTCCCCATTCTTTAGCTCTGGGGACCAATCTCAGGACTCCAGCGGGAACCGGCGGTCACGGAGCTTCGGACCGGGTCGCAGGAGCGTGCCCACGACTGGGCACTTAAAGAGGATGTACCTGTACGTGCTTGTGCCCAGCCGTGCCATTCTGCTGACGTATATGTGCAGGAGGCGGTCCTTAAGTGGTTAATGTCAAGGGCACTTCTTATGTCCAAGCCAAGCCAAGAGGCCTCGGAGGCCCATGGTAATTGCCCTTTAACCGCTTAAGGACCGCCGCCCGCCTAATTTGCGTTGACAGAATGGCACGGCTGGGCCAGGGGCGGACTGACAACTCATGGGGCCCCCGGGCAATAGGAGATTATGGGGCCCCCGGGCAATAGGAGATTATGGGGCCCCCCAGACAATAGATTATGGGGCCACACAGTATAAATATGCACACACACACAGTATACATACACACAGAATACACACACTAAAAAGGTACCGGAGAGGTGGGGCAGCTATAATTTGGGGATTTTTTTAAAAACACATCTTTTTACATACTGTCCTTGTTTTTACTGAAGCTGGCAACCCCGATGGGGCCCCCTAGTGGCATGGGGCCCTCGGGCAATCCACCCCTGGGCTGGGCAAACGTCTGTATATGTATAATTTGCCGGCCGTGTGGTCGCGCACGTGTCGGCGCTCTCACGATCCTGTTGTGAGCTCCGTGACCGTGACCGTGCCCGTGGGACCCGCGGACTCTATGTCTGCCGGTGTCCAGCGACCGTGTCCTAGAGATGAATAACGGGGAGCTGTCAGTGTAAACACAACATCTCCCCGTTTCTAGTGACACGCCACTGATCCTCTGTTCCCTGTCATCGGGAACAGCGATACGTGACGTGTCACCGCAAGCTACGTCCTCTAACAGTTAGAAGCACTCCCTAGGTCACACTTAACCCCTTCAGCGCCCCTACAGGTTAACCCCTTCACTGCCAGTGTAATTTTTACAGTAATCAGTGCATTTTTATAGCACTGGTCGCTGTAAAAATGACAATGGTCCTAAAATGGTGTCAAAAGTGTCCGATGTGTCCGCCATAAAGTCGCAGTTACGATAAAAAACTATGATCGCCGCCATTACTAGTAAAAACAAAATTATAAATATAAATGCCATAAAACTATCCCCTATTTTGTAGACGCTATAACTTTTGCGCAAACCACTCAATAAATGCTTATTGCGTTTTTTTGTTTTTTTTAACAAAAATATGTAGACTTAGTTGGCCTAAACTGAGGGGAAAAAAATGTTTTTTATATATTTTTTGCGAGATATTTATTATAGCAAAAAGTAAAACATTTAGATTTTTTTTTCAAAATTGTCGCTCTATTTCTGTTTATAGCGAGAAAAAAAAATGCAGAAGTGATCGAATACCACTAAAAGAAAGCTCTATCTGTGGGAAAAAAAGACGCCAATTTTATTTGGGAGCCACGTGGCACGGCCACGCAATTGTCTGTTAAAGCGACGCAGGGGCTGAATCGCAAAAAGTGGCCTGGTCTTTGGCCAACCAAATGGTCCGGGGCTGAAGTGGTTAACATATCCAACTAGTTTTATAGTGCTGAGTGTTAGGATACCTATAATAGACCATCGCCGTTAGCAATTAAATATATGGCATTAAAAAATGTTTAACGAATGAATGACACTTTCACTGATTCCGGATGCAGAGAGACTTACAGCACTGGACAGGGAACGTAACCGACGTAACTTTCCTATGCCGGTGTAGCGTGGGCGCATATTTGAGGGAGATACACCGATTCACAAACGAATGTGCGCCCGGCGCAGGCTATGCGATGTGCATGTAAGTTGTACGTCCGGCCTAAAGTTACCCCTCATAAAGCAGGGGCAACCATGGTCATAGCACTACTACTGTGTTCACAGGCGCAAAGGAGGGGGGCGGAGAGAGGATATACCGAACGCGCATGAACGTCTTCGGCATGGGGGAATCGGAGATGCCATCCTGGAATTAGCCACAGCCCTGCATGATGAAATCACCAGCCAGACACACCGCTCACATGCAGTGCTGCCACTGGTCGAGGTACTGGCAACACTCCATTTCCTTGCCAGTGGATCATTCCAACGTACAAGTGGAGTTGTGGCTGGGATGTCACAATCCACCATAAGCAGATGTGTGCACCAGGTTGTCCCCGCAATCCTCACACGCATGTCCCACCACATCATCAGACCCACCCATGAGCATCTGCCGCAAAAGGCAATGCAGGATTTCTACAGAATTGCAGGATTCCCACGCACCATCGGAGCCATTGATTGCACACATGTGGCACTACGGCCCCCCCCGTGCCATAGAGCACATATACCGCAATCGGAAGCAGTGGTATTCCATCAACGTACAGGTGATAGCCGATGCCCAATGCCTCATATGGCACGTCAGTGGCAAACACCCCGCGGCCAGCCACGACAGCTACATATACCGTCAAAGCAACATACCAACAGAATTCTAACAGAACGTGTACAGGGACAGCTGGCTGGTTGGTGAGTGACATGGGAGTCAGGCATGACTGTCCGACCCCATGATGCAGACATCACGAGGGGCATATGCACGGCTAACATCCTCCTGTCTTTTCCCTTCCAGGTGACTCGGCATATGCACTTGGGCCCCATCTCCTGACTCCATACCGGAATCCCCAAACCAGAGGAGAGAGAAGATGCAATGCTGCACACATAAATACCCGTGCAGTGGTGGAGCGCACAGTTGGCATCCTAAAGTCCCGTTTCCGATGCCTGAATAAGTCCGGGGGGACCCTGTTGTATTCCCCAAACTTTATGTGTCAGATCATCGGTGCATGTTGTGTGCTGCACAACTACGCCATGAGAAAGGGCCTGGAGATTGACATATGTGATGACTTGACCCCCGATCCACACAGCCCCCCCCCCTGCCCGAGGCGACCCCGTCTGCTGAAGGAAGAGCAGTCAGGAGTTGCCTTGTGAAACTCACCTTTGCACACACCACACACACATTCATCATGGCCCACGGACAATGCACGCATGCATACCATTGTGGTCCCTAGATCGCACACACCACATCCACCTCACATTGGATTAGCCCAAGTCCACCATGCAGGACTTGGGAGCAGCAACGCCACGCCACGCCAAGGCACCAATTATGTTGCTGTCCATTCATACCACATTCACACGGCCGTGGGGATAACCTCTCCACCACGACCCAGGGTGACACACCTTACTGGCAGGAGTGTCACCCACATTCACACACCAGTCACACTGTAGCCTGCACTCCTCACCGTGTGCAGTGACTACAAAATAAAAAGCTCATAACCTGAGCAAATATAAGAAAATAAAAAGCTCATAACCTGAGCAAATATAAGAAAATAAAAAGCTCATAACTTGAGCAAATAGGAAAAAAAAAAAATAAGGCAATCAATTGCCCTGTCGTGGGCCAAGCCTGGTACCACAGCTCCGGCTCCTTAACTGTCTGGTGGGAGCTTCGGGTGGGGAGGGTGGGGCATCAGGAGGTGGAGGAGCATCCCCTGGTCTCTTCCTGGCTGGCTGCCTGCCCTCCAACGCCAGGGCAATGCGGGTGAGGACCGCATTAGTCTCCGCCTGCATCAGCCTTGTCTGCCTCCCCTCCGCCTCAATGGCAGCTCTGTTTGCCTGTACCAACACTGCCAGGCTTTTGACCTCTGCCACAAGGCCTGCTGTTGTGGCCTGCAGCTCCCCAAGGCAGATGACCATCGCAGCACAGTTCCCACTGACATCCTGGAGGCTGTAATTTATCTGGGCCGAGGAGGCCAGGCTGTCTGCCACACGTCGCATCTCCACGGCTACAGCACCCATATGGCGGGTCTGGCGGGCCTGTTCCCTCGCTAGAGTTTCCGGGAGGAATCCAGGAACACCCCTTGTCTTCCTCATAGCCTTCCTGGAGCCAGGAGAGGCTTGGGGCCGTCTATACGGGAAGGCCCTTGAGGGGCTTCCCCTGATGGGGGTGGACCCTGAGGGGCTTCCCCTGATGGGGGTGGAGGTCTGAGAGGGCCCAGGCAAAAGGGAAGACTCCTCAAAGTAGAGGCAAACCTCATTATCAAGATTCACGGTCTCCTCCTCAACCACCTCTAGAGGGGAGATGTGGGCACTCCCCTCCACCGCTGACTCTTGGCTTCCCAGAGGGTCAGGCTGAGCCAGATGTTCGGGGGATGGCATGGGACGGCCCCTGGCAGTAGATGACCCAGCTCCCTCCAGCACATCTGTGGATGACACAAAACATTCACATGTTAGTGGACCCACACACTTGTCACATGTTCCCTTGCACCCCCTCACATGCTACACACCAGATAGGAGAGAAAACACACACTTATCTCTCCTCAAGGCCTGTTCAATGGAGTCATAGCCCTCCACTCCCTCCACTTGCTCCCTTTGAAGACATCTGGCAACCACCTCCTCATCAGGAGTGAGCCTAATAGCAGTGGCTGGTCCACCTCCAGTGCCCCTGGCATGCCTCCTCATCGTGTCCAGCTTCTCTCTGACCACACAACGCAGGTCATTGATCTTTTTTAAAATGTCCTTGGAGGTCCTTACCTCATGACCAAGGGCATTGACCTGTGTTGTGATCTCATGCAGGATCTCCTCCTTCCTGGCCTTACTGGTTGTGCCACTCTTTGCCCCATGGAGGTACACATCATACCGGGACATGGCCGATATCACAATCGCCCTCTCCTGCAAGCAAAAGTTCTTCTTCCTCCTCTCCTTCCCAGACGCTGGAGCAGACATGGCTGAAAACAAAAGTACCCACCAAAATCTGCTGGTGTACTTTTGCGCTCAACGGGCGCATGTTTGGGCGTATTAATGCCCTGGGCATAGGCGTGGGCCGACATATGTTAGGGGGTTGCGCCGGGCGTAGTTTTGAGCATGCGCAGAGGGGTGTGGGACATACGTCCACGTCACGGCGCATAAGCCGTTCGTTCGGGCCGTCATTTGCATGGGGTCACACTTCATTTAAATGGAACACGCCCACTTCCTTCCTACTTTGAATTACGCTGGCTTACGCCTATGAATTTACGTTACACCGGCGCAACGTTGGGAGCATTTGCTTACTGAATACCATGCTTGCCTCTCTGAGTTGCGCCAGCATAGCGTAAATTAGATGCGCTACGCCGGCATAAAGATGAGCCGATCTATGTGAATCCGGGCCCCAGCGTTATTTTCCAGGAGGGCTGCAATATAAGCGCTACCCCGAGAATAAGACAAAACTTTATTTTCCGGGGAGGGCTGCAATATAAGTCCTACCCCAAGAATAAGACCTAGCGTTATTTTCCGGGAGGGCTGCAATATAAGCTCTACCCCGAGAATAAGACCTAGTGTTATTTTCCAGGAGTGCTGCTATATAAGCTCTTCCCTGAGAATAAGACCTAGCGTTATTTTCCGGGAGGGCTGCAATATAAGCGCTACCCCGAGAATAAGACATAGCGTTATTTTCCGGGGGGGCTGCAATATAAGCCCTACTCTGAAAATAAGACCTAGCGTTATTTTCCGGGAGGGCTGCAATATAGGGAGAGGGCAGGGAGGGAGGGAGAGGGGGAGAGAAGACAGCACATTACATGGTAAGACCTACCCCGAAAATAATGGCATCCCTAGGGGGGGCCAGAGAGGGCCCTGACCCCCCAACATTATGCTGTGCCCCACCATGTCCCCCCCCCCCCAAAAAAAAAGGTAACTTTTCCCATTGATAAGCTGGTGATTGGTTGCTAGAAGGTCCAAGCAACCAATTACCGGCTTGTTAATAGGAAAAGTTAAAGGAGTTGTAAAGTCTTGAGGTTTTTCACCTTAATGCATTCTAACATCTTAAAAAAAAACTTCAATATAGTGGACCTCAAGGGGAGAGTTTTTCTGTGGAGTTTCACTTTAATCTCATCATTGTCTTCAGGGTCGGGAATCTCTTTGATGCTTTTTTTTCTAATTATTGGATTTAGTGCTGAGTTTATGGCTAATTGACGAGGATTTGTCTGGAAACTTCTGTGACCTCAAGGGAAGATTTATGCTCATTGTCTTCGGGGATACAGAAGACAATCGCCTGTCAAAAAGTAACAACGTAAATACCTTATAATTACAATGTTACCGAAGGTAATCCATCTAAGGCCAGCCAGGCTGGGTTGTTACTGGTTGACGGGGATGTCTGCTAATAGCATCGATACTGGATAATACAGATCAATCCCAGTTTCTGGGGGAAACACCTTCCTACTACAGCTATAAAGAACATCTTTTAATGCATCCAAACTACAGTTTATTAAAAAAAAAATTATTTATATATATATATATATATATATATATAATTCTTGATTTTTTACACTAAATGTAGCACCTCCCTGAACAGGTTGCTTGGAAAAGTAGGTAATTTAGCTCTTTTTGGCTCCATTGTAACCAGTGGGGCAGTTTGTTATTGCTTTGGGCTGTTCTGGGCTCCCCAGGCTGCAGGCTTGATTGCTTCCCCCTGTCTTCTGGGGGATTTCAGAATATATAGTGGGCTGGACTGGGAGAAGGCAAATCAGCAGTCTGAATATTTATGAAGTGACAGCCAATCGCTGGGGGAAGGGTGCCCAGTAGATGGCTGGGGAGTGTATAAATACGGTGTTGTAATGGCGTCCACCGTCGCCGATTGAGTTCCACGCTGGAAGCATTCGGCGACAGCGCACTGACGTCATCCCCGGCGCCGTGTGCGTTCCAGTGTGGAACGCGGAAGTGCTCAGCGCAATCAGCGCTCTATTCCACACACATGCTTTGCTGCTATAAAATGACTGCACTGTTACTATACAGCGTTCCTTTATTTTCGGCTGTGGCCAGCCTGAACCCGGTCCACGCTACCATCAAACTACTGCTAGCTGCTGCTCCCAAGTATTAACTATTTCTACCTGGATCCACGCTACCATCATACTTGTTTGCTGTGGGGACACCTAAACATATCCACCTGCAGGAGACTGTCAATTCCTAATTCCATTGCTGGCAACAATACTCTGCTACTACTGAGAAGGCTCATCCTCTGCAAACGCATAAGTACCCTTATTACCATACTTGAATACTCTATAATTACCCTATTCTCATATTGCATGTATTATCTACATTAATTGAACCCTGCTCAAGTTTAAATTACCATCTTGCTTGGGATCAGCTATTGTGGATTTATACTACTAATGTGGGACTTTTCATACTAAGTATTCCTTGAGTATTCATGAAGATTACTATTTCATTATATGTCTCAACTTATGTCTTAAAGGGACATATTTCCTATGCCGTTCATATAATCATCAGCTACCTCTTTCCAGCATATATAATCCTAATACAGTATTTTCTTATGCTACGTGCATGACATTTGTTAACGTGCTTCTGGCCTGAATATGATACATGTTTGCTTATAAATTCAGTTTCAGCGGACATGTTTGATCGTGTGTACGGCCTATCGGACCGTTTTCCAGCGGACAAAAATTTCAAAACATGCTTAGAAACCTGTTCGCTGGAAACCTGTTCGTCGGACAGGTTCGATGGTTAGTACACAAACCATCGGACCAAAATCCCCCGCATGCGCAGAATCAAGTCGACGCATGCTTGGAAGCATTGAACTTTGTTTTTTCATCACGTCGTTGTGTTCTACGTCATCGCGTTCTGGTCCGAGGGAATTTTGGTCCGATGGTGTGTACGCACATCAGACTAATAGACAATTTAGCCTTGTCCGATGAAAACGGTCCATCGGACATGTTTCCAAGGACATGTCTGATCGTGTGTACAGGGCCTCAGATTAGAGTGATGCCTGGGGTCCAGTACTGAAAATCACATTACATTGAGAAGTGCATTGAATCCTTTAAAAATATCCTATCCGCAGTTGTGGTTCACTTTCGTTCACCGTAGTTTGTGACAGGTGTTTCCCTGAAGATAAGACCTATCTCGAGAATAAGACCTATCATTATTTTCCAGGAGGACTGCAATAACAGCCCTACCCTGAAAATAAGACCTAATTTAAAATGCTTGTAAAATCCTATAATCCACTCTATTACAGTAGTAAATAATGTACAATGTGTGCGCTTTTGTAATATAATTGCGGGGAAGAGCAGCACTAAAATTAAGGTATTTGGCATAACAATATTACAGAAACACATACATTGTACATTATATTCCACTATAATATAGTGGATTATAGGATTTTACAAGCATTTTAACTCAGTTCACGCTGTGGATTCCTGTCAGGCAGGGAGAGAGAGGGAGGAGAGAAGACAGCACATTACATTGTAAGACCTACCCCAAAAATAAGCCCTACTGTGCCTTTTGTTGCCAAAATTAATATAAGACCCGGCTTAATATCGGGGAAACACAGGGCCAGATTCACAGAGCGGTTACGCTGGCTTTACAGGAGATGCGCGGCGTAAGTCTAAATTTGCGCATGCGTTTCGATGCGCCGCATCCCCAAAACGAGATACGCAAGAAATCTACTTTTTTTTGACCGCCGTAGTTTCGATAGACCGGCGTATATAAGACCCGGACTTATTATCGGGGGAAACACAGTAGCCTGGGGCTTGAGGAAGCGCTGTTCTTGTCCAGTAGGAGAGGTTCCTATCCGCAGTTGTGGTTCACTCTCATTCACCGTAGTTTGTGACAGGTGTTTCCCTAAATATAAGACCTACCCCTGAAAATAAGACCTAGCATTATTTTCCAGGAGGGCTGCAACATAAGCCCTACACCGAAAATAAGACCTAGCATTATTTTCCGGGAGGGCTGCAATATAAGCCCTACCCCGAAAATAAACCTTAATTTAAAATGCTTGTAAAATCCTATAATCCACTTGATTACGGTAGTAAATAATGTACAATGTGTGTGCTTCTGTAATATAATTGCGGGGAAGAGCGGCGCTAAAATGAAGGTATTTGGCATAATTATATTACAGAAACACACACATTGTACATTATATTCTACTATAATTTAGTGGATTATAGTGAAAATAATTTATCTTTCGCGCTACAGGTGAATAAATGTGAATGAAAAATAAGTTAACAAAAGCTGCTCGATCTAATAGTGTTCACTGTACAAAAAAATAGGTAACTGTTGGTAATGATCTTGCGCTAAAGAATTTAAATATATATATATATATATATATATATATATATATATATATATATATATATATATATATATATATACACACACAAATGTGCAAACTGCAAGAAAGAAAATACTAGTCCATTTTTTTTGCAGTTTGCACATTTGTGTGTATATATATATATATATATATATATATAATATATATATATATATATATATTATTCTTTAGCGTAAGATTATTAGCTATAGTGGATTATAGGATTTTACAAGCATTTTGACTCACGTTGTGGATTCCTGTCAGGCAGGGAGAGAGAAGGGGAAAGAAGACAGCACATAACATGGTAAGACCTATCCCGAAAATAAGCCCTACTGTCACGTACCTGGTGGACGAGCCCGACGTGCAAGGAGTGGCTGCCCTTACTCCTCTGATCCCGGGACCCCTGGTAGAGTGGACAGGGGGTGCGGGAGTGCAGAGTCGCACGAGCGCCGGTTGCAGCGCAGGTGCTGGGCCGGCAGGCCTCAGAAGGCTTCAGTGCTGAGTAGAGTAGCAAGTGTGGACTGTAGCTGCTGGCAGCAGGTGAAGACGACTGGAGACACAGGAATCACCAGAGTGGGGAGGTGTACCGTAGTCCAGTGGAGGTAAGTCCCAGCAGGAGAGTCCGAGGCCGGCTAGCGGGTCAGGTGCAGGTGTAGTAGGCAAGGCAGAGTAGGAGTCAGACCGGGTCGACAACAGACTGGCAGCAGCGGCTAAGGGGGTCAGGCAGGCGGATCGTCAGGCAGGCAATAGGTCAGGGCAGGCGGAAGGCAAGCGGAGTCAGGAACAGGCCGGGTTGTCAGGAACAGATTCAAGTAGGTTAGATACAGGTAGTCTCAGGAACTGCTGTAGACCGGACAGCAAGAGGCAAACGCTGACAGCGAGTTTAAATGTCCTTTTTTGGCGCCAGAATGACGTTCGCGCGATGCGCGCGCACCGTTGCCGCGAATGCGCGCTCCCGTCGCAATGCCGTGATCGCGCGCGCGCCCCTGCCGCGAATGCGCGCGTCCCAATCGCGCTGACGCGCTGCTATCGCCATCTGGTGGCCGAAGCTGTTCATGACATTGCCCCCCTCCAATGGGCAGCCTCCGGATGCCCAACCGGGATATCTCCAGCGGGTGGGAGTCTTTAAATGACTGGATTAGTCTTTCAGCGTGTATATTATCCTCCGGTTCCCATGAATTCTCCTCGGGTCCATACCCTTTCCATTTGACGAGGAATTGAACTTGGTTGCGTCTTTTCCTGCAATCCAGGATGGATTCAACCTCAAATTCCTCCTCGCCGTCTACTAGGACCGGCTCCGGCGGACCTGTGTTCCTCTCAGGAAAGGGATCAGAAACAACTGGTTTAAGCAGGGCCACATGGAAGACCGGGTGAATGCGGAAGGTTTCTGGCAACTCAAGTTCGTAGGCAACCTCATTTATCTTCCTCTTGACAGGAAAAGGGCCCACAAACCTAGGGCCTAGTTTCTTCGAGGGGCATGCAAGTTTTAAATTCAGGGTAGACAGATAAACCATAGTTCCAGGTTGAGTTCCCCTCTTCTTTTCTTGTCAAAGATTTCTTTATTACGCTCTTGTGTCTTAGTCATTGTCTCCTGCAGAATCTTATTATTTGTATCAAAGAAGATCAGAGTTTCCTGGACAGCGGGTACCGAACACTCCGGGACGGAATTGGACAAGAACAAGGGATGGAAGCCGTAGTTCGCATAGAAGGGCGATTGTTTGGTGGCAGAGTGGACGGAATTATTGTATGCGAATTCCGCCAGGGGTAGCAAGGACACCCAATCTTCCTGCGAGAAGGAGGAGAAGCAGCGAAGATACTGTTCGAGTGTTCTGTCTGATTCGTTCTCTCTGTCTGCCCGTTTGATTGCGGATGGTACGCTGATGAGAACGATAGACCAATCTTGAGACTGCTGCAAAGTGCCTTCCAAAACCTGGAGGTGAATTGCACCCCTCGATCAGACACGATGTCCACAGAAACCCCGTGAAGCCTAACCACTTCCTTGATAAAGGCTTTGGCCGTCTCCGGGGCGGAGGGTGTACCCTTCAAAGGTATAAAGTGTGCCATCTTTGAGAGTCTGTCTACTACCACAAAGACAGTGGTGAAACCCTCTGACGGGGGAAGCTCCACAATGAAATCCATGGAGATCATTCTCCATGGTCTTTCTGGTACTGATAGCGGTTTCAGGAGTCCCAGGGCTCTGAGCTTGCTCCCCTTGTTTCGAGTGCACGTGGTGCAAGATTCCACATAGTCCCTGCAATCCTTCAGGAGCTGGGGCCACCAAAGGAGCGTTGCAAGAGTTCCGAAGTTTGTGTACCCCGAAATGGCCCGCCAGCTTGTGGTCATGACAAGAACTCAGGACACTGACCCGTAGGTCTTCAGGTACGAAGATCTTGTCCTGATGCCAAAGTAAACCGTCCCTAGATTGTAGTTCCAGACTTGAAGAAGGGAAATCCCAGCAGAGGCTTGCCTGATTTGGGGCAATAGGTCCCTTTGTAGCAACAGGAAATTTCCTGATGGCAGGATGGTATCCGGAGGGTTGGGAGACTCTGAGCTGCCATACATGCGGGATAGAGCGTCAGGCTTAGTATTCTTGGACCCTGGTCTGTAAGTGATGTGAAAAGAAAACCTTGTAAAAAAAAGTGCCCACCTGGGCTGGCGCGGTTTAAGTCTCTTGGCGCCTTCAAGTATTCCAGGTTCTTGTGGTCTGTGTAAATCAAGATTGGGTGCGCTGCGCCTTCCAGGAGGTACCGCCATTCCTCCAGAGCGGCCTTTATTGCCAACAGTTCTCGGTCCCCTACATCATAATTTCTCTCAGCTGTTGACAGTTTACGGGAAAAGAAGGCGACAGGGTGTAAGAGAGCCTTGGGCCCTGTCTTTGAGATAGCACTGCCCCGACCGCCGTTTCAGAAGCATCTACTTCTAAGATGTAGGGCAGGTTTGCATCGGGATGCCTGAGGACGGATGCAGAGGTGAACAAGTCTTTCAGGGCTTCAAAGGCCGCCTGGGCTTCTGGTGTCCAGCGGAACCGGGTAGTCTGTTTAGTTAGATCGGTTATTGGAGAAATTATGCTGGAGAAGGCCCTGATGAACTTCCTGTAGAAATTCGCAAAGCCGACGAAACGCTGAACGCCCTTCTTGTCTACAGGCGCTGGCCAATCACGATTGCGGAGACCTTCTTGGGATCCATTTCCACCCCCTTTACTGAGATTATGAGCCCCAGGAATTGTATGCTCGAGCGTTCGAACTCGCATTTCTCAGGCTTGCATAAAGTCCGTGAGTTCGGAGTCGCTCGAGCACGTTTTTGACATGTTCCCGATGTTTCTCCAGGGAAGGGGAAAAAAACTAAGATATCGTCCAGGTAAACGATCACAAAGAGGTCGAGGAAGTCTCTGAAGATGTCGTTCACAAAGTGTTGGAACGTTGCTGGGGCGTTACAAAGTCCGAAGGGCATAACTAAATATTCGAAGTGTCCGAAACGGGTACGGAAGGCGGTCTTCCACTCGTCCCCTTCACGTATGCGGACCAAGTTGTAGGCCCGCGGAGATCTAATTTAGTAAAGATGACCGCGGCCCCAGACGTTGGAAGAGTTCAGGTACCAAGGGCAGCGGGTACCGGTTTTTGATGGTGATTTTGTTGAGTTCCCGGTAATCCACACAGGGACGAAGAGAGTGGTCTTTCTTTTCAACAAAGAAGATCCTGCTCCCGCTGGTGATGTGGATGGGCGGATGAATTTCTTTCTTAGACTGTCCTCAATGTAGGTCTTCAAAGTCTCAAGTTCAAGACCCGTTAAGGGGAAGATCCTACCGAAAGGGACTTCGGCCCCCGGGAGGAGTTCAATGGGGCAGTCGTAGGACCTATGAGGCGGAAGGGTCTCTGCTCCCTTCTTACTGAAGACATCCAGGTAGTCGTGATAAATTTCAGGGACAGATTGGCGGGTTTCAACATCAGAGTCCATGCAGAGTAAGGACGGAGCGGAGATACTACTTGCAGGCAGTGCTGTTGGCAATAAGGAGATTGGAAGCTGATCTCTCCGTGGTCCAGTTGACCCGTGGGTTGTGGACCTGTAGCCACGGCAAGCCCAGTATGACAGGGAACAGGGGGGAGTCAATCACATCCAGGCACAATAGTTCATGGTGGTTGCCGGCGATGGTGGTGGCTAAAGGCTGGGTTTCTCGGGTAACCGGTCCGGATCTTAACGTGGAGCCATCAGCTAAGTATACGGAGAGTCCAGTAGCCCTAGGGCGAAGAGGGATCTGATGTCTGGAGGCGAAGGGTTGATCCAAAAAGCAGCTGCAGGCTCCTGAATCAATAATGGCGCTGACTTGGATAGTCTTTTCTGGAAGCTGGAAGAAAACGGGAACAGCTAGGTGAGTAGAATTGCCTGGGAGAATAGGTAAGTGAAAGACGACGAGTGGACAGACACTTACGGAGCTTTGCGGGACAGGTCCTCACGTAGTGGCCAGCTTCCCCGCAATACAGACACAAGTTGTTGGCCCTGCGGCGTTGGCGTTCCTCAGGGGTGAGAGAAGGACGGAGGAGGCCTAATTGCATCGGCTCAGAGGTGTCAGGGGCAGATGAGGCAACCGGAGTTGGTAGAGCTGGATTGGAAACGGTCGGTACCGTGGCATCATCCAGATAGGGCGAGATGGGGCCGTGGCCCTTTCAGTTCTGCGCTCCCTCAGACGCCGGTCGATCTGAATGGTCAGGTTAATTAATGCTTCCAGTGTTCCTGGGACTCC
This sequence comes from Rana kukunoris, assembly GCA_029574335.1. NCBI lineage: Eukaryota > Metazoa > Chordata > Amphibia > Anura > Ranidae > Rana > Rana kukunoris. Next base: position 98,441 of record JAJQKJ010002693.1, read on the forward strand.
TACCCGGGCCAGTTCGTCCTTGAGTGATTCGGAAGACCTAGCGGAACTGGTAACAGAGAGCGGGCATCATTCCACCTTGTTCCGAACTCCATCTGCGGAATTCGGACACGTAGTCCTCAGCTGGCGGCGACCCTGCTGTAGAGCGTGCAGAGCAGCTTCCGCGGAGGCGGTCTGATGAGGATCTTCATATAACAAGGACATAGCCTGAAAGAAGGTGGTTAGATCATCAAGTGCAATGTCCTTTTGTTCCATCAGGCGATGGGCCCAGGCTTGCGGTTCGCCCGAAAGTAGTGCGATGACAAAACCGACTTTGGTAGCTTCTAGGGAGAAAGTCCGTGGCTGTAGGGCGAAATAAAGTTCGCAAGCATTGCGGAAGGCCCGATATTTGCTACGTTCTCCGGGAAACCTTTCTGGGTAGGAACCTTTGGTTCAGGTGGCAGCATGATGACAGAGGGAGATGTGGATGTGCCGGAAGCAGCCGAGGTGGAGGCGGGAGCAGATAACGCCTGGACGCGATTTTCCAAACGCGTGTAGCCCTCTTGCAGGGTACGGACTGCTTGGGTCAGTCCATCCAGGTGGCGACAAAGTTCTTGCTTGCATGGGATCCACTCCCTGCGCGGGCTCGGTCATGGCTGTCCGGTACTGTCACGTACCTGGTGGACGAGCCCGACGTGCAAGGAGTGGCTGCCCTTACTCCTCTGATCCCGGGACCCCTGGTAGAGTGGACAGGGGTGCGGGAGTGCAGAGTCGCACGAGCGCCGGTTGCAGCGCAGGTGCTGGCCGGCAGGCCTCAGAAGGCTTCAGTGCTGAGTAGAGTAGCAAGTGTGGACTGTAGCTGCTGGCAGCAGGTGAAGACGACTGGAGACACAGGAATCACCAGAGTGGGGAGGTGTACCGTAGTCCAGTGGAGGTAAGTCCCAGCAGGAGAGTCCGAGGCCGGCTAGCGGGTCAGGTGCAGGTGTAGTAGGCAAGGCAGAGTAAGGAGGAGTCAGACCGGGTCGACAACAGACTGGCAGCAGCGGCTAAGGGGGTCAGGCAGGCGGATCGTCAGGCAGGCAATAGGTCAGGGCAGGCGGAAGGCAAGCGGAGTCAGGAACAGGCCGGGTTGTCAGGAACAGATTCAAGTAGGTTAGATACAGGTAGTCTCAGGAACTGCTGTAGACGGACAGCAAGAGGCAAACGCTGACAGCGAGTTTAAATGTCCTTTTTTGGCGCCAGAATGACGTTCGCGCGATGCGCGCGCACCGTTGCGGCGAATGCGCGCGCCCGCTCCCGTCGCAATGCCGTGATCGCGCGCGCGCCCTGCCGCTCGAATGCGCGCGTCCAATCGCGCTGACGCGCTGCTATCGCCATCTGGTGGCCGAAGCTGTTCATGACACCTACTGTATCTTTGTTACCAAAATTAATATAAGACCCGGCTTAATATCGAGAAAACACAGTGCCAGATTCACAGAGCGATTATGCTGGCTTTACAGGAGATGCGCGGCGTAAGTCTAAATTTGCGCATGCGTTTCGATGCGCCGCATCCCCAAAACGAGATACGCAAGAAATCTACTTTTTTTTGACCGCCGTAATTTCAATAGACCGGCGTACCGTATCCGCACAAAACTGCGCTAGACCCACCATTGATTTGCAAATGAGGGAGTTACGGGGATCCACAAAAGAACGTTGGTGCAGCGAGGCTACGCGCTGTGCGCAACAGCGTTCTGCAGTCTGTCAAAATTAGCCATATAAAAAGGTGGTATAACATAGACAATCCGTCTAATGTCAGCTAAAGCAATACTGTTAGTGAGGAGCTGAGCAGTCACACTTGCTAGACAACAAACTTTAGCAAGATGGGGCATCCTTGCTCATAGCTATACTAATGACTTTAGAGGAGCAAAGAAGGAGGGAGGGCACAGAGGAGGGGCACAGAGGAGGGCACGGGAGAGGATATACCGAACACTCATAGACCTCTTTGGCCTGAGTGATTCTGAGGTGTATCGCATCTTCAGATTCACCCCTCCATGCCATCCTGGAATTAACCCATAACCTTGCAGGAGGACATCACCAGCCCAACACACCGCTCACATGAGCAGTGCAGCCACTGGTCAAGG
>JAJQKJ010000450.1:0-56662 GCA_029574335.1 Rana kukunoris
AGCGCGCAGAAGCCGAACGCATACGTGAGTAGCGCCCATATATGAAAACAGTGTTCAAACCACACGTGAGGTATCACCGCAATCGAGAGCAAGCAAGAGCAATAATTCTAGCCCTAGACCTCATCTGTAACTCAAAAAAATGCAACCTATAGAATTTTTTTAACGTCGTCTATGGAGATTTTAAGGGTAAAAAATTGACGCCATCCCACAAGCGGGCGCAATTTTGAAGCGCGACATGTTGGGTATCAATTTACTCAGCTTAACATTATCTTTTTACACAATAACAAAAAATTGGGCTAACTTTACTGTTGTCTTATTTTTTATATCAAAAAGTTGAATTTTTTCCAGAAAAAGTGCACTTGTAAGACCGCTGCGCAAATATGATGTGACAAAAAGTATTGCAATGACCGCCATTTTATTCTCAATATATAATGTTTGGGGGTTCTAGTTTTTTTTTTTTCTGAAAAACAGGCGCAGGTGGTTAAGTGGGTAAAGGGTTTGTAAAAATAGGATTTTTATAACAGCTTACCTGTAAAATCCTTTTCTTGGAGTACATCACGGGACACAGAGAAGCATAGTAATTACTATGTGGGTTATAGAGTACCTTCAGGTGATGGACACTGGCACGCCCTTAAGGCAGGAAGTTCCCTCCCCTATATAACCCCTCCCATACCGGGAGTACCTCAGTTTTGTAGCAAGCAATAAGTGTCCCAAATTCCCCAATTAGAGGGGCGGGAGCTCTGTGTCCCGTGATGTACTCCAAGAAAAGGATTTTACAGGTAAGCTGTTATAAAAATCCTATTTTCTTTATCGTACATCACGGGACACAGAGAAGCATAGTAATTACTATGTGGGACGTCCCAAAGCAATGCTAATGAGGGGAGGGAGACCCCAAAAAAATTAAGCCGGGCGCCATCAGACATGAGGAATCAAACTGCAGCCTGCAGCACACTGCGCCCAAAGGCGCTTTCCTCATTTTTCCTTATGTCCAATTGGTAAAACTTTGTGAAAGTATGGACAAGACGACCACGTCGCGGCCTTGCAGACCTGAGCCATGGAGGCTTGATGATGCACTGCCCAGGAAGTACCCACCGCTCTAGTGGAATGTGCTTTAACCTTAAACGGGGGAACCTTTCCCCTCAAGCCATAGGCTTGAGTAATGATCTGTCTAATCCATTTGGAGATAGTGGATTTTGACGCTGCCTGTCCACATCTGGGACCTTCTGGCAGGATAAACAAAATGTCCGTCTTCCGGACCTAAGCAGTAGCCCTAAGGTAGATCTTAACTGCCCTACGCACGTCTAGCGTGTGCAAAGACTTCTCCCTTGCAGAACTAGGTTCTGAGAAAAAAGAAGGGAGAACTAGATCCTGATTCAGAAGAAAGTTAGAAACAACTTTAGGAAGGAAAGCCGGGTGAGGCCGTAGGACCACTCTGTCCTTATGGAAAATAAGGTACGGTTCCCTACATGATAAGGCCGCCAACTCCGATACCCTCCTAGTAGAGGTTATGGCTATCAAAAAAAAACACCTTCCTGGTTAGAAGGACCAATGGAATGTGAGCCAAAGGCTCAAAAGGTTGCTTCTGCAAGGCAGAAAGAACCAGATTCAGATCCCACGGACACAAGGGGGTTTTGACTGGAGGATTAACCTGGATCACACCCTGTAAAAAGGTTTTGACCAGAGAATGTGTAGCTAGTGGCCTTTGAAACAATATTGACAAGGCCGAGATCTGGCCCTTAATGGTGCTTAGGGCCAACTTCATGTCTGCCCCCATCTGCAGAAAATCTAGAATTCTGCCAATGAGATACCTCCGGGGATGCCACCCTCTGGTTTCGCACCAGGCCACATAAGATTTCCAAACTCTGTAATAAATAAGCCGGGATGCTGGCTTTCTGGCATTAATTAAAGTAGACACTACAGACTTAGAGAGACCCCTGCTTTTTAGGATATGGGACTCAACAGCCAGACCGTTAAATTCAGAGACGGTAAGGAAGGGTGGAATATCGGCCCCTGAGACAGTAGGTCTGGACGAAGCGGAAGGGTCTATGGACGCCCCACGGACATCCTTATAACCTCTGAGTACCAGGCCCTTCTGGCCATGCCGGAGCGACCAGAATCACCGGTTTCTCTTCCGACCTTATCCTGCGAAGGAGGCGGGGTACTAATTGCAGTGGAGGAAATGCATACATTAGGGAGAATTGGTCCATGGAAACACCAGCGCATCCGTGCCGCAAGCGAGTGGATCCCTTGTCCGGGACAGAAAGTTGTTCACCCTCGCATTGAGCCTCGATGCAAAGAGGTCCACATCTGGTGTTCCCCACCTCTGACAAATGGCCTGGAAGATGTCGGGGTGAAGAGTCCACTCCCCTGGGAGCAATTGTTGGCGGCTTAGGTAGTCTGCCTGCCAATTGTCTATCCCCGAATAAAAACCGCAGATATGCAGGGGACATATTTCTCCGCCCAGGTCAGAATTCGATTCACCTCTCTTTGGGCTGCACGACTCCTTGTGCCCCCCTGGTGATTTATGTAGGCCACAGCCGTGGCATTGTCGGACTGAATTCTGACTGGGAGACCCCTCAACCTGTCCGTCCAAGCTGATAGGGCTAGATGGACTGCCCGAATCTCTAGCAGATTGATAGGTAATGACCTTTCGGTGATTGACCACCTTCCCTGGAGATACAGGCCCTCCAGGACTGCACCCCAGCCCAGAAGACTGGCATCTGTGGTCACAACCTGCCAAGAGATGGGAACAAAGGACTTCCCTCTTAGTAAGTTCTGGGGAACCAGCCACCAACAAAGGCTCTGCCGAACTGTCCGGGAGAGGGACAAAGGGAGGTCTAAGGCCTGAACCTTTTTGTTCCAGGCAGACAGGATGGCGTGTTGAAGTCCCCTTGAGTGGAACTGAGCGAATGGGACGGCCTCGAAAGAGGCTACCATTTTCCCCAGTAGCCGCATACAAAGGTGAATAGAGAACAGACGCCTTGACTTGACTAGCTGAACTAGTTCCCTTAAAGCATCGATCTTTCTCTGGGGAAGAAAAATCTTTCTTTGGTCTGTGTCTACGAGTAGACCCAAATACTCGAGCCTTTGCACCGGCACTAAGGCCGACTTGTTTAGGTTGAGAACCCAACCCATGGATTCTAGGAATTCCACAGTTCTGTGCACTGCTGAGTTTAGACCGGCAACTGAACGGTCTACCAACAACAGATCGTCTAGGTAGGCTATTATAGAGATGCCTTGAGACCTTAGATTGGCTAATAGTGGGGCCAGTACTTTCGTGAATACACGAGGTGCGGTGGCCAGACCAAAAGGCAAGGCCACGAATTGAAAGTGGCTCTGATTTACCGTGAAGTGCAACAGCTTCTGATGGTTGAGGAAGATGGGAATGTGTAAGTATGCGTCCTTTATATCGATGGACGCCAAAAGCTCTCCTCCTTGTAAGGAGGCAACCACCGACCGGATTGATTCCATCCGGAAAGACTGGACCTTTAGGAACTTGTTTAAGGCCTTGAGGTCCAGCATGGGCCTTACATCTCCGTTTGGTTTGGGGACGGTAAAAAGATTTGAATAAAACCCCAAACCTTGTTCTTCCAGTGGCAGTTCCCCTTGGGATAATAGATGATCCAAGGCCAATGCCAGGGACCTTCTTTTTCCCGGATCTTTCGGGACGCTTGAGGCCAAGAAGCGAGGTGGAGGAAACTCGCTCAACTCCAGCTTGTAGCCCTCGGAAACCGTAGTGAGAACCCAATTGTCTTGGATCCTCCCTTGTCAAGCCTCCGCAAACAGCTGAAGTCTTCCTCCCACCCTGCTGAGTGGGGGTGAACCTTCATAATGCCGACTTAGAGGCCGGCTTGGATGGTTTACGGCCCCAAGGCTTTTTGGAAGCCTGAGGCTGGCCCTGCGGTTTCCCACCCACATTAAACCGACCGGGAGGCCGTCGGAACTGCCTGGTAGCAGAAGCACTAGGGATCGGAGAGGAGGATTTTTTAAAGGAGGGAGGACCCCTAAACCTTTTCTTCACTGGTAGCAGTGTGCTCTTGCCACTGGAAATTTTCTGAATGTATGCATCCAGATCTTCCCCAAATAAACGCTCTCCATGAAAGGTCTTTAACAGCGTCTCTAATCTCTTGTCTGTCGGGTCTTTAAACACCTGAACGTTGTCCACTGGACAGGTCAAGGTCTTGTGTTTACGCAGGACACGGCTGCGTCCACTGTGGGGATACCCCACTTTTTAGTGAATTGTTCCCCCATTGGGTATAAAACCGAAAACTTCTTAGGACGAAGAAAAAATCTATCTGGATGTTCCCAATCCTTGTAGATAAGTCCTTCCAGTAGGGGATGAAACGGGAAGGAAAAATTAGCTTGAGGAGCTTTTAAGGAGCCTAAAGAAGAGACTGAACTTGATGCTGGCTCTGAAGGGGCAACTTGAAGGCCGAACGGACCATCTCCGTGAGGGACTGGACCACAATTTCTCGGACTGAGACGCCGAAAATGGTCCCCCAGGGTGGAATCCTCAGAGTCCGAGACCTCTGAATGACCCTCTGCCTGGTCCCCAGAGGGTAAATCAACCTCTTCTGAGGATAGTTGTTCCGCGCTGAGGAACTCTGCAGAGGGAGAGGGAGACCTTGTGCGTTTTTTCTCTTGAGAGAGAGGATGCAATCAAGGTTGCTAATCTCTGCTCCAGACCACCCATGGCTGAGGCCAAAGCCTCCTGTGTCACAAAAACTGGAGCAGGCGGGGACAAGGGCAGATGAGGCACCTGACAGCCCTGATGGTTCACCCTGGGCCTCCTCCAACTTATTAGGAGAGGAACTAGCCGCAGGAGCATGCCCGAGATCCTCTGAGCCTGATGGCGATCCCTTAGATCTCTTTGTACTTCTAGTTCCTGAGCCTTTAGCCATAATAAAGCTGAGTTACTCACAACAGGTGCAACTACTTGCGGACCTATAGACCAGCACTGACGCTGCTATTTGATGGTCAGCAAGGTGCAGAGCCCACTATGCGCCTTAAGCAAGTGTCACTGTCCAACAACCAGCACTAATACTGAAAGTTTGTGCATAAGTACTCTCTGTGTCCACCGTCAGCCAGGATGGGTGAAGTGGACTTGAGCATTTATGGACTAGGTGCAAGTCACCTGACCTGCTCTGTCCTGTAATCTCAAGTCTCATAGAGAACAGCTGAGATGAACCCCTTGCGCGCATGCGCACGCACGCGCCGCTGCCTGAGCGTGCATCGCGCCTCTACAGCCCCATGCACGTCGCGCACACACCGATGCAGCCAATAAATTTGTGTGATTGAGCGCGCGCGTGCGCCTATGACACATACTATGTCGCGCGCGCACAAGACGCAGGCGCGCCTGTGCACGAGGTTGGAGCTACCACAGCTACTATGTGAGGACCAGGTAAGACAAACTGTGGCCAAAATTTTTGGACAACCTTACTCTGCTAAACCTGCACAGGAGGGGCTAATTGAACTGAGCATAGACACCCCTCCTCCCACAGCATTCAGGACAATGTTTTTAGAGAGGCACAGACAGATAGCTTAGGCAAGCATAATGGCTCAAAAAAAAAGAAGGATACTTTCAGGACCAAGTCCTAAAGCACCTTCACTTACCTGATCCAACGCTGCAGGACTCTGCACACACAGAGCCCAATCTTCGCCCATCACGGAGAGCAAAGTCTGCAGACCTTCAGGGACCGGGGTCCATGGACAGGAACACCACACCCTGGACCCATATCGCACCCTGTCAGTAAACTTTTGGTATTAGGAAATTGACCAAAGTACTGATTAATCAGGATCCAGCCCTCAAATGAGGAGCATTACAGGCAAAACCCCGTTCTTCTCAACCGGGGCCCGGGTACCGTCCACTTTGGCTATGAAGCACTTTGGACGGATCCGGATTTATGGAGGCTTTTTACATCCAGTATGGATTCCTCCAATGGAGCTCCTTGGAGCACATGTTCACTCGTGACCAACACCTTAGACACTGGCGAAAAAACTGAGGTACTCCCGGTATGGGAGGGGTTATATAGGGGAGGGAACTTCCTGCCTTAAGGGCGTGCCAGTGTCCATTACCTGAAGGTACTCCATAACCCACATAGTAATTACTATGCTTCTCTGTGTCCCGTGATGTACGATAAAGAAAGCTTTGTGCTTTTTCACCTTAATGCATCCTGAAAAAACACCTTGCAGTGACCCCCCCCCCCCAGAGCCCCAATTTTTTTTTTTAAATCAAAACAACGTTTATTGAGCATGAATAAAACATACAGTAACGCATATAAAGTGCAACATGCACTACATCTACGGTTTGTAAAGTGCTGATGCGTACATGGGCATAACAAAGGAGGACAATACATGTATATGTTCATTGCAGTGCAGGAAAAATGTATATAAAAAAAAACATCGGGTTAGGAAAAAGGAGGGGGGGGGAGGCTGCTGGGTCGGTCCGGGGGGGGGGGCGGGGGCTAGGCCCCCACATTGCAGGTGGAAGCAGTCCCAGCCATCTGTTCCATACCTTATAGTATTTATCTGGGCATCCCTGTGGACGTAAAGTAGTTTTTTAAGGGGCAGAGTATCGTTAACAGTTCTAATCCACTGCTGTAGCGTGGGAGGGGGTCCCCTCAGCCATGTCCTCGCTATCTGAAGCCTAGCAAGGAATAATGTCTCTTGCAAAAATGTTTGTAGATACTTTTCAGCCTCAGACAGGGAAAGGAGGCCGAGTAAACACTGGCGGGGGCAGAGGGATACAGGGGAGCCCATGCGATCGTGAAGGAAGTGGACCACCTGAGACCAGTATCCCTGCATGCAGGGGCATGACCAGAGGAGGTGAAAGAAGGTGGCGTTGGGGTGGTTACAGCTAGGACAATTGGGATTGTGGCCAGGTCTGTATTTGGAGATGCGGTGGGGCGTTAAGTAGGAGCGATGTAGAATGTATAAATGTGGTGAGGCGATCAGAGAGCTTGGGGGAGACGGCGCTGCAGTTAGCTAGGGCCTCCTCCCAGTCCTCAGCCGACACGGCGCCCAGGTCAGGCTCCCATCGGGATTTTAGCTGACGGGCAGCCACGGCGGCCGGAGGAGCCAGGAGATAGGTGTAGAGCAGGGAGATCAGCTTTTTGGGATCCCTGCCAAGGACAAGGTCCACTGGCAGCGGGACCTCGAGAGCAGGAACACCGCTCCCGAACTGTGTATTGAGTGCGTGTCGGAGTTGGAGGTATCGAAAGAACATGTGGTTGGGCAGGTCGAACGTGTCTTTGAGGGATTGGAAGGATCTAACTGACCTGCGGGCCACGACCTGGGAGAGGTATATGATACCCCTCGCAATCCACAGGCCGTGGTCGGGAACGGTGGTCAGCTCAGGCAGCTGCGAGTTGTCCCAGAGGGGTGTGTGGGAGTGTGGTGAGGGTGCTTTGCCAAGGGACATAGTGAGTTGCCAGACTTTGCAGTGGTGGAAGAGCATGTGTTTCCTGTCACCCGTTGGGGAGGGGCCGCGGGGTCCGCAGAATAGAATCTGGAAGGGGTGTGACACCGGACCGGGGACCTGGGAGCAAACCAGCGCGGCGTACCGTTCCTTGTCTATGAGATTAAAGTAAAAAAAATGAGATAGCTGGGACGCTAGGTAGTAGAGAAAGAGGTCGGGAACAGAGGCGCCGCCCCGGTTGGTTGGGAATTTCAGGGCCCTCCACGACAGCTTGTGCCGGGAGGGACCCCAGATAAATGAGTTAAGGATAGACTCCATGGCTCTGAATGTGCGTATAGGGATGTACAGCGGGCCTGCCAAAAGACATAAAGTAGCTTAGGGAGAAGGATCATCTTGACCAGATTAATTCGTCCCATGACCCCTAGGGGGAGACGGGACCAGGTCTGTGTCTTAGTTTTAAGGACTTGAAATAGGGGTTCAACATTAAGTGCAATGTAGTCAAGGGGGGATCTGGAGACCTGGACACCCAGGTATTTAATGGTGTTCGCTCTGACAAGGGGGAGGGCAGCTTGTTCACTAGTGGGAGCACCCAGGTCTAAGGGGAGTATGTGAGATTTGGCCCAGTTTATCTGTAACCCTGAGAATGCTCCGAAGTCTGTTATGATTTGGAGGGCTGCCTGGAGCGAGGGGCCGGCGTCTGCAAGGTACAGGAGCATGTCATCCGCATAGAGACTGGCTTTCTCGATCGTCTGACCGCATCGGAGACCCCTGACCCCCGCATGGTTTCTGAGAGCCATAGCGAGGGGCTCAGCAGCGAGGGCGTACAACAAGGGTGACACGGGGCAGCCTTGGCGAGTGCCGCGGGTGAGTGGGAAGGGGGGTGAGATCCTGCCGTTGACTTGGACGCGCGCTGTGGGGGCCTGGTACAAGAGTTGGAGCCATTTAATAAAGTTTGGGCCGAAGCCAAATTTGCGGAGGCATTCCCAGAGGTAGCACCACTCAACAGAGTCAAATGCCTTAGCGGCGTCAAGACTGACCACCACCCTGGAACCCACGTCCGAATGTCTGGCCTGTAGGTTCATGTGCAATCTTCTAAGATTGAAGGCTGTGTTTTTGTTGGGCATGAATCCGGTCTGGTCAGGGTGTACTAGTGTAAGGATTACCTTTTTGAGGCGCAGAGCTAGGATTTTGGCTAAGATCTTGCTATCGAGTTGGAGTAGGGAGATGGGGCGGTAGGACTCGGGGAGCATCGGGTCCTTGCCTGGCTTAGGGATTAAGACTATGAGGGCTTCGCTCATGGACTTCGGGAGGGAGTTTGTGTCATATATGTGGTTGTACAGTTGGGCGAGTTTGGGGACAAGGGTCTCACCAAATTGTTTGTAAAATTCGAGGGGGAGCCCGTCCGTGCCCGGCGCTTTGGACGCGGGGAGCTGTGCCATGGCATCTGCCACACAGTCTGCGGTGATGGGGCTTCAAGCAGTGCAATCTGGCAGGCGATGGGGATCGGGGGGAAGAGAGTGGGAAAGGCGAGATCCTGCAGAAATGTGGAGAGTTCATCGCATGAGTATCTGGCAGTGGAGGAGTAGAGGCCCGAAAAAAAGGATCTAAACTCCTCGGCCACCAGATCAGGGTCCGCTAGCACATCCCCAGATGCCGCACGGGGGACACCACTACCGGGGGTTTGTGATCAAGGTGGGCCATGTAGGCAAGGAGCCTGCCTGCTCTCTCACCGTGTTCGTATGTGCGTTGTTTACTGAAGAATATACCCTGTTTGGCCTTCTCAAGGTGCAGCTGGTTTGTAAGTCTGGTCTGCAGTCGTAGCTGAGACGCGTTGGCCGCAGTCGGGTTAGCCTGGAAGGTCTGCTCAAGCGTGTCTAAGCAATCCTCCGCCTGGCGGATCAGTAGCTTAGAGGTGGCTTTGTGTCTGTTAATCCGCGTGGAGAGTATCAGTCGAGCATGCATTTTAAAGGCCTCCCATACAGGACCCAGCGGAGCCGAGCCGATATTTGTTCGGAAATAGTAGTCCCACTCGGATTGGACAGCATCCAAGTCCGAGAGGACGGATAGCCAGAAGGGGTTCAGTCGCCAGGGCCGAGCCGAAGGTGGGGCCGGCAGTCTCAGCGTGATCCAGCATGGGGAGTGGTCGGAGAGTATTCTGGTATCGATACCTGCGTCTAGGAGTTGGGGGAGGAGGGGGGGGGGTGAGGAGGATAAGGTCAAGTCTGGACATTGTTGAGCGAGAAGGGGTGTGAAGCAGGAAGCTTTGTTGTGTCGGGTGCTTGTATCGCCATGTGTCTGTGAGGGCAAATTCTGTTAGGAACTTGCCAAACCGTGTGACCCAGTGGGGGGTGTAGTGGAGCGGCTGGGCCAGTCCTGTCCAGGTCAGGGGCAATGACCATGTTAAAATCCCCTGCCCAAACGGCGGGCACCGAGGGGTGTTGAGCCATAAAGGCCACCCCCTGTTGAAGTGCAGTGAACTGGAACGGGGGGGGGATATAGAAGGCCAGGAGAAGGATCTCCAAGCCCCCTATGGTGGCGTGTAGGAATAGGAACCGGCCCTGGGGGTCCGACTGCAACGTGTGCAGTCGGAACTGTGGCGATCTGGCTATGAGAACTGCGACCCCACGGGAATTAGAGGTGTGTGGGGCTTGGTATACCCATCCCACCCAGGGTTTTTTGAGGCACATCTGTTTCTGGCCAACGAGATGAGTCTCGACCAGGACAGAGATGTCTGCCCGCTGCAGTTTGAGGTGGGAGAGGACAGCAGCTCTCTTAGAGCGCTCACCCAATCCCCGGACATTCCAGGTCATAATTTTTAAGGAGGCCATGTTGGGAGGGGGGGGGGGTGATTGTGTGCGGCTGTGTCCCAATGGGAGAACCCGCCGCGCGAGCAATGGTACATATAGCAAAGTGACACATTTCACATAGTACATAGAACACATCAACAAGAAATTGCAATCCCAGTAAAACATCATATACGATACACTTTAAACAAAAAAAAACGATTAGCTACAAAACTCTCTGCAAAAACACTGGACCAGCATAGCAGAGCTAACGCACCGCCACCCTCCGCAGACGGGGGGGCGAAGGCCGGCCAGGGAAACTTCTGTAAAGTGGTGACAGTCAGGGGTGACATGGAAGTTCTGTGGCCCACCCAATCACCAAAGTCAGGGGGGCGAACAAAAAGCTGAAAAGCACACAGTTAAGTAGGGGGGTATCCTATCACGGGGGATACGGGTGCAGATGAGCCGCTCGAGACATATAGGGTATAACAAGGGGCTACGGGGGGTAGACCAGGGGCAAGGGAGACGGGGTATCAGGCGGGGAAGAGGGGGAGAGGAGCGAGGCCCCCAGCTAGCAGTCAAGGGTAGGGGAGTGGAGGCAAAGGCACAACAGTGCTGGGGTTTAACTCACGGTTCCAGAATAGCCGAAGGATATGTAGGTGCCGCTGGCAGGCAAGGGGCTCCGGCTCCGGACGGTCAGCAGTTACGGCAGGGGATGGGAAGCGTAGGACTAGGCCTGCACGGGGGGGGCCCCGCCGCGGCGCTCCAGCCAGGAATGAACGGCCCGTGGGTCTTCAAAGAACTGAGCCCTCCCGTCGCACACCACCCGGAGCCGCGCCGGGTAGAGCATCGCATACGGCAGATGATGTGCACGGAGCTGCCGTTTGGCCTCTGTGAAACGCGCTCTCTTCTTCTGGACCTCCGCGGAGAAATCCGGAAACACCGCCACTGTCGTATTGCCGATTGGGATGTTGCCCTTCTCACGGGTAAGGCGGAGGATGGTATCACGGTCGTGGTAGTTGAGAAACTTGGCAATGAAGGTCCTCGGCGGGGCTCCAACAGGCGGGGGCTTGGCTGCAAGGCGGTGGGCGCGCTCCACCACGAACGTGGAGGAGAAGGCCTCCCTTCCGAAGGACTTGACCAGCAGGTTCTCCAGGTACGTCGGGGGGTCCGCTCCCTCGGACCTCTCGGGGAGCCCCACGAAGCGAAGGTTGCATCTTCGGAGGCGGTTCTCCATGTCGTCCTGCTTGGAGAGAACCGCGTTCAGCTGATATTGAAGCTGCTCGGTGGTGATCTGCAACGGGTGCAGGCCCTCCTCCACGTGGCCGACGCGGCGTTCAGTTTCGGACACCCGCTCTCGCAGCTTGTGCAGGTCTTGGCGGATGAGGGAGACGTCAATCTTCACCTCCTCGATCCTGGAGGTGAGTGTGGTCTGGCAGACGGCTATGGCCTCCAGCACCGGGCCGTATCGTCGGAGGGCCGCTCAGTCTCTTCAGGGAGCGAGGCCACGCCATCTTCCTCCTCAGTGTCCCGCTCCTCGTGGCGGTATTTGTCGAGTTTGGCGATCGCCCCAGACCTCTTAGTGGGAGACATAGCTGTGCAGGGGGGTAGCAGGGTTCAGCGGCTGTCTTCGTAGCTGTTTGCGGGGAGAATAGCCCCAAGGATCAGGCAAAAGGATGAGTCTCGAGCGGAGCTCTCACTCTGCACGTCCTACTCCATGCGGCTCCAGACCACGCCCCCCAGAGCCCCAATTTTAATTAGCTGATACCTGGTTGGTTTCCTGCAGCTGTTGTTGGCTCTTCATTGGATGATTGCTAGCAGTGCAGCCATTGGCTCCCGCTGCTGTCAATCAATTTAATGACGCAGCTATGGCAGCCAACTGTATCACACAGGAGCGTGCCTGCAAGGTAACCCCCTTAGTGAGGGGGTTAGCTCTTGCGGGGAGGAGCCACGAAAGCCGCCGTGGGACCCCAGAAGAGGACGTCCGGGGCCACTCTGTGCAAAACTAACTGCACAGTGGGTGACATATTTGTTTTTTGAACTGCATTGTAGGTTGTATGGGGCCTCTTGATTTCTAATAGTATCCCTGGTCTTACCTGGTGTAGAAAAACATTGTTTGCCTTGTTTAAAACTGAAAGTTATTCTATGGTCTTGTAAATATTTGACAAAAACACAAACTAGAACAAATAGAATGATTGTGTCTGAAATAAAAGTGTACCTCAAGCAGGTCCCCTTCAATTGAGTATCCAAACAACAGTTTCTGTGCTTCAACACTACCACTAGAAAATATGTAAAGTTTTTTTCCTGCTTCCTTCCATTTTCTCAGTGCTAGAACAACATCAGCATAAACCCTATGGAAAAAAGGAAAATGCTTTCAGTCAGCACATCAAAATGAAGGCAACAATTTATCACTTTCAAAACGGTAATTTACAATCAGGTTTACGGTATGTATTTTAAGTTAACGTGTTCCAAAAAACAAAATATAATATATTTAGATTACATAATTGTACTTTGACATGTATGTTGCTGTGATGTGTGTGTATATTAGTTTTATGCCAGTAATGTCCCAAAGGACATGCAATGTAAATAATTGTAAAAAGTAAGAAATACCAACATACTATATTACAAATACAAAAAACTGCAGCAGCTCAAATGTGAGATAGCACATTCAGAATAATAGGAATGACTACAACGTTGCTAATCTGTAGCGAAACGTACGTCGGGAGGCTGACGTCATCGCTCGTGGACGGATGTCTGCATACTGGCCGGCTATTTCTATTTATGGACGTTTTTATCTTAGTTTTTGTGTAAGTGCAACCTTTTTAATGAATAAATCTTTCTTTTAGTCTGTATTACACTATGTGAGTGTTTTCTATTCATGGGGATATGATTGCTGGTTTCCTGTATCGCCTGGTGCATAGAGTCCAATCCAGTCTGGTTTCCATCCATCACTGTGAGTTGGAGTTCGCTGCAGTCCTGGAGTTAGATCATTATACAGGTGTTACACACCTTGCCTTCCGGTAAGCCGGAAATCTATATGGTGTGGCACACGCGTGATTGTGGTATTATCCCTGAGGTTCACTCTTCTATCTGCCATCTCCCTTAGTGGTTGTCCACATCCAGCTTCTGTTTTCAATCTATGGACTCTGAGATCATTTTATTTACCGTAACTGTGTTTGAATTAATTTCAATGTAAATAGTTATTTGTAGTTAAAATGCTGCTTTCCAGTAAATTCTAGCTTAACAACACAGGTACAATCAGGACTAGAGTTGGGTTCACGCCGTTGAATGCCCTTAAATGCACTGAGGGCAGACTGATGAGTCATCAGCTGTCAATGGGCTTCCCTGCTGACAGCCAAGTAAAAAAAAAAGGAGTAATAAGCTTGTCCCCCTCCTGAACCATAACAGGCCACATGCCCTCAACATGGGCAGGCCCGTCGGAACAAGACAGGCAAAATAAGCAACTGCTTGGGGCCCCCGAGCTGGCCTGGGGCCCCAGCAGGGCGGGCCGCGCGGCTGCTTTCTATAAATGCTGCAGCCTGTAGCGTGGCCGAGCTCCTTTCCTAGTTCCTCCTGCAGTCTGGCCAGGTACCGTAACCGCGTGGTACAGGAGATTCAGTTTCCTGCTCCCGGCCGGACTGACAGGAAGTGCACACACTCAGTGCTCACTTTCTTTTAGTTCGGCTGGGAACAGCTAACTGATGCCGCACAGTATGCGGTAGGGAGTAAGGGGGGGGTAAAAAGAAGATGGGGGGGCAGTCAGAAGAAGAACTAGCCGACGCTTATCAGAAGTACTACCCTACATTCCGCGGCAGCAGCGGGAAGTACTACCTGGTTTATACCTGGTTTGTGAAATGCTTCCACAGCTTGAACAGCGCCCCTCCGCATAACAGAAGTACCAGCTGCATCTGTCCAACACCCCCCCCCTTCTCAACTTGAAACTCAGCAACACTTGATTTTTCAAGTTCTGGTCCAATAGACTTTAATAGGGTTCACCGTTCGGGTCAAAACTTTTTCTATGTTCGGGAGTTTGGTGGGAATCGAACAGAGGGGTGTTTGGCCCATCTCTAATCAGGACATAAGCTCCTGTGTATTAAAGCAGTGGTCTGTGTTTGCTCAGTGCTTTGTTTTCTTTAAAGGAAATGCTGCTGCAAACTTAAAGCGGTAGTAAACACCATTTTAAAAATAAAATAAAAATACCCTGCAAAGCAACGTCATTATGTGCTAGTATGCATCACATACTAGCACATTATGCGAGACTTGTCTTAAAATGAAACTTTCCAGCAGTGTGCTGTCACCTCTGACAGGGCCTCCGTCTTGACCCAGTCTTCCTTCCTGGTTTGTGGCCTCTGGCTACTCATTTATGGCATGAGCTCTGAAGGTCCTGCACGGTATGCAGAATCTTCACACGGCATGCGTCAATGAAGTCACCGGCTGCATGCAGTGTGAATACCTCCTAATCGGTGCAAGTTTAAAAGGAATAAAAATCCTAACTATTTCTTCCATTCTCTTTTATATTCTATGGCAACCTTTATTATAAAGTAATGTTGAATAATGCTCAATTAAAGGGAATTGTATGCAAGAGAAATTTGTGTGCTGCCTCACTGCACAAATGTACATAAATGCGCCAAAACGAGCATCACGGTTGCGGTGCCATTATTTCTTAATGGCACCCCAAATGCAGGTAGCAGTCACGCCAAAACAAATCTTGCAAAAATGTGTTTGGCTCACTCCAAAAAAAGGTGCAGGACCTACTTTGGTGCAGTTGTCGTGCGTAAGAAGCCCATTCAAACAAAAACAGGCTGTCCTATGCTGTCTTCAACTACAAAATGTAGAGAAAAAGCAGCATGTGGCATCGTGAAGGTGTCAATGCAGTCATTGACCCCAAGAAAGAATACATATTGAGAGTTCAAGCTTCAATCAGCAATGCGCTTACCCCTAGCCAGTGACTAAGACATTCTTTACACCATAGTGCATGCCGTTTTAAAGGGGTTGTAAAGGTAAAAAAAAATCCTAAATAGCTTCCTTTACCTTAGTGCAGTCCTTCTTCACTTACCTCATCCTTCGATTTTGGTTTTAAATGTCTTTATTTCTTCTGAGAAATCCTCACTTCCTGTTCTTCTGTCTGTAACTACACACAGTAATGCGGGGCTTTCTCCCTGGTGTGGAGTGTCGTGCTCGCCCCCTCCCTTGGACTATAGGAGAGTCAGGACACTCTCTACGTTGCAGATAGAGAAAGGAGCTGTGCGTTAGTGGGCGTCCTGACACTCCTGTAGTCCAAAGGAGGGGGCGAGCACTACACTCCACACCAGGGAGAAAGCCTTGCATTACTGTGTGGAGTTACAGACAGAGGAACAGGAAGTGAGGATTTCTCAGAAGAAATAAGGACATTTAAAAGCAAAATGGAAGGATGAGGTAAGTGAAGGAGGACTGCGCAAGGGTAAAGGTAGCTATTTAGGGGTAAAAAAAATGTTTTACCTTTACAACCCCTTTAACTTTGCTGTGCATTTATTTTATAATTTTCTCAAATGTCGATGCTTTTACTTTGCACTGAAGCTTGTAGAATGCATTATAGTGTGTTGGAACATAATAAGAAAAAGTGAAATCTATTCTATTTTTCATGGAGTAAAGAAAGTCAAGTCTTTTTAAAAAAAAAAAAAAGTACAAAACACTTACTCTCCTTTGACTTGTCCTGAAGCATATGCGGCTCTCCACATGTGACCTTGGAGCTGTTTAAGTGCTGTTGTCTTCCTGTCTAGTGACATCTGCCAATGAACATTATCAACCACACCCTGGATAATCTGTTGTATCTCTGTTTGATTCATAGGAATGGGCACAAATCCGTCAAGTTCACAGTCTTTTTCTGCCTTACATGTATGGATAGAGGAAAAAAGCAGATGTAGAATTGTAATTATTTGATATGGTGATGATTTGTAAAACAGATATCCAAGTAAATGTGTGAAAAATCATTAACTGGCAATAACAACATTACTAAAAAGAAGGTTAACAGGTATCCTAATTTCCAAGAATCTTCCAGGACATCATTTAAGAGTTGTTCCATCCACCTAAACTAGAGGTACTTTTTTTAAAGTACACAAACTTTTAAACTGTAAAATGTAAAACTGAATAGATGGAAATGCCCTGCTGTCCTGGAAGATTCTTGGAAATGAATCAGGTAACTAACAATATAACAGAATGACCACTGTTCAGCCTTCCCCTAATATACTAGTGAGTGCCTGCCAGCATTAGAATGTGTCCTCACACCCAATAAAATGACAAACTAAAGAAAAAAATTGGCGCTATTCCAATCCAATAAAAATAATGGTGACTGTGAAGTGCTAAACAGACCTCCCTATATGCGTCTAAATAAAGTATCGAAATGAATACTCAGATATGCCTGTGTAAATAAAACAAGGTGGGAGATGAAACCCTCATTAACCACTTAAGACCCGGACCAATACGCTGGTAAATGACCCAAGGTGTTTTTGCGATTCGGCACTGCGTCGCTTTAACAGACAATTGCGCGGTCGTGCGACGTGGCTCCCAAACAAAATTTGCGTCCTTTTCTTCCCACAATAGAGCTTTCTTTTGGTGGTATTTGATCACCTCTGCGATTTTTATTTTTTGCGCTATATACAAAAAATAGAGCGACATTTTTGAAAAAAAAAACACTATTTTTTACTTTTTGTTAAAAAAAAATCAAATAAACTAAATTTTAGTCAAACATTTAGGCCAAAATGTATTTAGCCACATGTCTTTAGTAAAAAAAAAATCGCAATAAAAAAAAATAGCTGCCTAGCGGGAACAGCGACACTAATACAGCGATCAGAAAAATGATCGCTTAGTGACGCTGGCAATAGGGAGTGAAAGGGTTAACTAGGGCGGTGATCAGGGGGTTAAAACTTTATTAGGGGGGGTGGGGGGGCTATCCTGAACCTAACACTAACTGATTTTACACTGCCTGTCACACTGACACTAAATGCAGCGATTAGATCACTGCATTCAGTGACACTGTGACAAGGGGGGTGGGGGGCAGATCGCAAGGGGTTAAGTATGCCTATGTGTGTGTGTGTCAGTGTAATGTTGGTGCACACTTACTGTTAGGTGTTCCTCTCATCGCAGCGGTTGGAAATACCGCTGCGATGAGAGATTACATCACTTCCCCCTTCCTGTGTTTACACAGGAGGAGGAAGTGACACAAAGGGGGAGCGCAGCGATTGGCTGGGAGCGATCGCGGGGGGGCGGGTAAACACCGACATCCGCCCGCTCGTCCCGGATCGCTCCCGGAGACACGGGGACCTCCGCACGCCGCGGAGGGGGTCCCGATCGGACCCCCGACCCGCTACTGGGCGAGGACGTAAATTTACGCCCTTGTGCCCATCCTTGCCATTGTCTGTGGTCGTATATGTGCGTGTGGAGGTCCTTAAGTGGTTAATGTGCACATATTTAAATGGTGAATCAACCCTACATATCCTCAAGGTGTATGGATAACCACAATGTATTCACCCACTAATAATGTGTGACCACAGATAACCTCAGTAATGGTGGCACCTGCCCTTTATGTGTAAACTAAAAAGAATACATCACCCCTATGGGAAAATAAGAACTAAATAATACAGTGTGTGATGTACCCAATAATGGTATATATAAAATGATGCTATATATACACAATACTACTAATGGTGTCACTCTCCAATAGTGCTGGAACCAGCCTCATAGGTAAGATGAAAAAATATTATCAAATGAGAATATGTGCAATGCAGTAATAATGTGATTCTCTTACTAAACATGAATACACTAGTGATGTAGGAAATATATAAAAATGGTGATGTCACCCTTCTGAGAGTTAAGGAACCAAAATAAAAAGTAGCAAATGTCCATACATGTATTATTTAAATCTGCTCAACATATGTGCATCAAATTCATGCTGATTGATTATGTACGCTTCTCCTTTAAGATGCATGCAATGACTATATGCTATATATTTCTCCACATGAATCCTTCACCAATGTGTATAGCAGCTCATCTCAAGGATTGGACCTAATAAACATAGGTCAGATGCACAACGCCCTTTTAGAGTTGGGACCAACTCATATCCTGATTGTCTTCCACTGGATGTTCCACTGGGATAGGACTCAGAGGGTCAGCTAGCTCTCTGAATCCACTTCTTATTGGTTAGGTATAAAATGCTCAAAAGGAACAAAATACTATATTTATTGGCGTATCAAGCCCATACACACGGTCAGACTTTTTGCCAACAAACTTCAGAATGAGCAGGTTTTCAAAATAATCCGACCGTGTGTCATCGGACAAAAAGTTCACTCTGCAAACGGACAAACTTTACGTCAACAAGAGTCCGATGGTGCCTAGTCCAACCGTGTGTACAGCAAGCAATCTGACTTTTGTATAAAGTACAAACGCGCATGCTCAGAAGCAAAGACCAGCCGGCAAACGTTCTGTCTGGTAAAACTAGCGTTCGTATTTGAAAGAGCACATTCGTGACGCGGCAAGTTCTGAAATCAAAAAAAGCAGCGCACATTCTGTTCTTTAATGTGATAACACTAAAAGGTGCTTTGCTGGTGATACTGACGGAGTAAAAACAAATGTCTTTACTTTGGATTAGTGTATTTTGGTTATATGAATTAAACATATTTCTATATTATTTTGTGGGTCAAGTTAGCACAACCCCATTGCGCAACATGTCTGCTTGTCGAACACACGTTCAGAAACGAACAAAATTGCACAAAACTGAAAATCGCGAATCTACACAGGCGAAACCTCTACTAACTCTAATTTCCTCTTTTAAACGCTCGTCAGTACGTTGAAACGTCACTAAGTTCATGTTTGTTGCCGAAAACGTCCGAGAGTGTGTATGCTATGGGTGTGCCCGGCCAACTCCCTTCGGACAAAAAAAAACAAGGAAAAGTTTGTTTGAAGTCCGTTAGTGTGTACGGGGCTTTACACTCACTTTTGTACCCTGAAAATAGAGGGTAAACTGTGCCTGTGTATTATACGCAGGGGGCTGTGGAAAGTTTTTTCCTGAAAATTCCCTCTTAAAGTTAGGGTGCGTGTTATACGCCGATAAATGTGGTAAGTAGCATCTTTGTGCAGATATGCCATATAAATTTGCAAACTCTATAGAATACACTCACATTTAGGTGTGCACATGATGTGCATAAAGATAAAAACATAGAAAAGGTCGACTCTGGCCCCTTCACTTACGGTGAAGTAATGATGTCATTGGCTCTGCCCCAACATGTTTCATCATGTGACTTTATCGTGGGTGAAGGACCAATAAGATACCACATCCATTTATAAAGACTGGCTTGTTTAAAAATGAAATAGATCCTGCGCCCATGTTGGAAACTAACTGGGCGACGCCATTTTGTTGATGACCTAACCTCAAATAATAAAGAGACAGTGGTTGCCGCTCCAGGCAGGTCTTGTTGGGTGCAAATCTTCTTCTCAGGAACTGAGGGTGCTAGCAATGCACATAGCAAATAAGAACAAAAGATGATCCGGACAGCCACACTCCAATCCAACGTAACTTTAATGTAAAAAAAACTGGAAACAGGCACTACAAGTCACAGCAACGTAACCTAGGACAGCTGACGCGTTTCACATTAACTTCAGTGTTTACTCCTAGCTCATGTTCTCCACATGATATAAACAAACATATTATTGACGTGGGAACATGAATAGAGAGGTACTCATGAATAATAAACTAGGACATAGAGAAGTATTGGACTTCTCCATGGGTATTATATATAATTACAATAGGCAATATTAACAATTGGAGTCTATTATTAAGGCATACTAAGCAGATACGCATCTCAGTCAAGTTCTTCACAGCAAGCCTGATGCCGCGTACACACGACCGTTTTTTATGTCATGGAAAAAACAACGTTTTTCTCTACGCGATTCTTGTCAAGCCTGCCTTGCATACACACGATCGTGAAAAAAAAATGCTTGAGAAAAGCGCGGTGACGTACAACACGTACGATAGCACTATGAAGGGGAAGTTCCATTCGAATGGCGCCAACCTTTGGGCTGATCATGCAAATTTTCCTTCTTATAACTTGCTTCTGAGCATGCGCGTTTCCCCCCCGTTGTGAAAGCCTACACATGACGAGAAAAGCGACGACGTGAAAAATGCTCTGGAGCCTACACACAACCGTTTTTAATGACCAATTTAAAAATAGCATTTTTCTCGTCATGAAAAACGGTCGTGTGTACGCGGCATAAGTTTATCTGCAAAAAATCTGGCAATCTAAGAAACAGGTTAGTCAAAGGTGTATTAGATCCCCCTATGAAGAATGTGGTGTTTTGTATACAATGTGTCTGTGGGCTTCAATACATTGGCCGCACAAAAGGGAAAATGATCTGAACGCATTCAGGAACATGTATACAAAATATGAAAGGGCGATCAAAAACACTCTTAATTTAACCACTTTATATTAGTAAACAAGAAGAACCCAGCTGGAATGTCCTTCTGGGGTATTGAAAGGTTCACTGGACATGGGAGGGGTTCCAATAAGGTCAAAATCCTCAGCCAAAGGAAATCGTAGTGGATATTTGAGATGGACACCATGGTCCCCAAGTGATTAAACATCAAATTTAATTTAAAATTGTTTTATTTCAGATTATCAGTTTTATTGTACATTTTGTTTTTCTTGTTTTCTTTGGTTTTTCTTTCTTCGCACATGTTAGATCCTCTCCCCACAATATTCTCAGTTGTGATACATGTTTTAGTATTTTTGTGTTGCTGTGTATTATAGTGGCGATTTTAGTGGCCAGTTTTCTCAGCCATAATATCCATGTGGTGATTAGTCACACAGGGCATGTTAACACACCTT
Source organism: Rana kukunoris (assembly GCA_029574335.1). NCBI lineage: Eukaryota > Metazoa > Chordata > Amphibia > Anura > Ranidae > Rana > Rana kukunoris. The sequence continues at coordinate 21,057 of JAJQKJ010000450.1, forward strand.
TTTCAGTTTTCAGAGGTTCCATCTCATGTGTACTTTTTCATTTACTAAAGCCATTCTGCAATAACCCCACTAGATGGCGTTATTTGATTTAGCTAGTAAATGTTTTTTTTTTTTTCAGCTTATGTAAATTGTGTCCTGCTTTTGCCAAATGAAGACTTGCTGTTTATTATTTTTTTTTATGTAATTAATGAGGATAACAGATCAGCCATACATATTTTTTTAAAGAGTGGGAAGCATGTATTTATAACATTTATTGTAATTTTTTCCCTTCCCCTGATAGTCCATTAACAATGCCTTTTTAACAGCTTTTTTTCAAGATTTTTTTGTTCCCCCTCTTTGACATCTGGTGTATGTACAATTAATTAATGGCTACAAGTGTGTTGGAGCTGGGCATTTTATTGTTTTAATGTCATTTTTTTCCCATCTTCTGTGTCTACATTATGGCACTATTTTGAGTAATGCTGTGGGCTAATAGCCGGATTAGTTGAGAGGTATAAAATGGGCAGTCTTTTCATACATTATCCAGTAAGTAGCTTATAGCTACAGGAGTGGTCAACAACAAAATGGCAATGCCCAGCAGGTCGTCAGCACGGCACCTATTCTATTTACTCTGTCTATATACAGATTTTTATTTCGCCTTCTGGATTAGTGGTGTTTTTTCCAACCAGTAAGATGGCTGTTAATTTTTTGAGAGTTTCAAATAAAGTAGCACTTAGTTAGCCTCCAACATGGCACCGTATCTATTTTCTTTTAAACCAAGCCAGTCTATATAAATAGATGGAGTATCTCATTAGCCCTTCACCCTTGATAAAGTTAAAGGATGACACGCGTCAGTGTAAAGCCAGTGACATTATTACCTCACCAGAAGTGATGTCATCCATAATTAGGAGTGTGTAGCCAATTTTTTATGCTCCTTAACCACTTAAGACCCGGACCAAAATGCAGATAAATGACCAGGCCCCTTTTTGCGATTCGGCACTGCATCGCTTTAACTGACAATTGCGCAGTCGTGCGACGTGGCTCCCAAACAAAATTTGCGTCCTTTTCTTTCTACAAAAAAGAGGCATGAAAACATGCTTCTAACTAAGAGAAAGTTGGACTTTGTAGGCACAGAAAGTTTTTAAAAAAAAGATATTTAATAGAAAAAGGTACAAAATTTACGATGCAACATTTGCACTGTATTATGCACAAGAATAAATATGACAAAAGAAAAAAGAAAAAAAAAGAACTAAACAATAAGAACCACATAGGTCACTCTGAGAAACATTCACTGTTAGCCACAGGGCTATATGTAATCCAAAACAGTATATGCGCTGGGTGACGGGATGAAATCAGATGGAGACCCTTGAATGGTTCTTAGACGATACGAGAACTGCTCAACATGTTTTGCGACTTAATTGGCGTCGCTTCTTCAGGAGCTTCTAAATATCAGAAAACATGTACATTATCATCAAATTAGAGATATATTAGTATTTACATTATTTTTGCATATTAGCCTAAAAGATAGGCAAAACAGTGATTTAAATAAACATGTATACATATAAAGTGTACTCACTGAGACATCGGAGTTTTAATATAAAAAAGAAAAAAGAAGAAGAAAAGCTGGCGTACTGTGTCCCACAATCAAAAACCAGACCGATAAAACCACACCCCAGACCGAAGGGGATGAGGGCTAATAGTACTGTCCAACTCCCTCACCATGTGCCACAGCAGCTACCAGTAGAGGTCAGAAGGAATAGTTCTGGTGAATAATAAGAATATATATATATATATGTACAAACATAAACCGAAAAACCAAAAAAACATTTCAATATAAGTAAGTAGAAGGTTAGAGATAAGCTACCTTGGTAAGGTCAGATTCATGGATGAGCAATATTAGATAACACCATCAAGGCTTCAGTGTGCAGTCACTGTGACTCGTTGGAGATGTTTATTGGTGGCTTGCTAAAAAATAATAAAATTGTAATGTAATAATATAAGGTTTAAAAAAACACCTTATATGTGATATCACAGAAGACTAATTAAGATAAATATGTTGAAAAAAAGATTTTTATCACTAACAGACATTTGGAATCTTTACCTTCTGTTTTTTTGGTGTATTGCCTCACAGGTAAATTGTGGGTTAGTTATTATGAGAAGAGTCTTCTCAAAAATGAACTCTAGATGGCAGTAGATAAGCATCCAATGTACACACGAAAACAGGGCTGAAAAACAAACCAAAACTAAAGATAAGATCCCAAAAAGACAAAGGAACATATATCCAATGCTTCCACAGCATTGGAATTAAGCCAAATGGGGTATTTGAAGCAACCCAACAAGGGTAGGGAATAGGCTGAGCTTACCTTTAGTAACAGCCCAAAACGAGCAGACAGTGGAAGCCACGCTGGTACCAGCATTAGGTGTGTATTCCTCACAGCACCTGAAACACTGAGGAAGCCGAACTAGCCTATATACCCTCCTCGGACATGACGTCAAACATGATTGCGTCATTCCGGCCGGCCGAAAAAGACCCGTAGTGCGCATGCGCGGTATGCGCATGCGCAGGAGCCCGCAATAGCGGTACGCGCATGCGCAGAAGCACGCAATGGCGGCTCATGAGCTCGATGATCAGCTCACTGGGTAGGAGGATCCCCCAGATGAACCACGAACAGGGGAATCCAAAAGAACGCAGCCATCAGCAGGTCCAATAGATCACTGCTCCTGAGTGGGGCAGTAGATCAAACCTATTGATGGCTTACGTGGCCGTGCTGGTGCTGTACTCAGTGGCGCAGGGTGATGTGGTGGAGCTGGTGTACTGCAGTCGGGCATATAAACTGTGGGACACAGACGCCGCAGCATAAGAATAAATGACAGAAATCATTTAGATATAAATGCATACATACACATGCATGGATAGACAAATAACCCTTATTAGGATTATCAATATAATGCATTGAAAAATATCCCAAAGTTAGCAAAGTGATACATTTTATAAGCCCAAAAAAACATAATTAAGTAAAATACAAAGATTTCTCTATCAATCAAGTACTTGTTTACTTATCCAATTTTGTTTGTTGAACCAATTTTGTCGAATCATTTATGCCCAATTATTTATTTTACAAAGAGAGTAGCCAAGTCGTAGTCGGTGTTCTAAGAATATTATTCAATATACTCAGATTTGATGAATTATGGACTTTGTAGGCACAGCCTGGTCAGGACTTATGAATGAGTTCCAAACATCATACAATGGAACCAATAAGGATTTGGACGATCTAAAATTGTATTTTAGTAAACTTAAACATCTCATAAAAAAGAAATCAAATCTATACTGGCATATGGAATTCTTTAAAGAATACATCAAAGAAAATATCAGTCCAATGGGACTAAGAATCCAAATGTTCCCCACTACTAGAAATACATCACAGGATCTAAAAAATTCCTGGGAAGGGGTACTAAATAAATGCAGCAAGGAATGTATGCAATTATTGTTGATACAATACCAAGCAGATACAAATGGCTTGGATCGTGATTTAGCAAATCTGAACTCCCAATTTGAGGGTGTTAAAAACCATCCCCAGTATGCCGATAGATGTCAGGAACTAAAAACATTTCTTGATAAACTAAATAAAAGCATTATTTCCAAAAAACAAGCCAAGATGGCTAAAGATCGTATGGCATTCGTTGAAGGCTATGCCTACAGATGGGATACTGTAAACCAAGGACGTGGTGGTAGGTTTCGCAACCACCCGCCCTCTGGTTTCAGAAACCCCGGGATTTCTGAAGATGATTTCGAATCAGATTCATCCATATCTTCTTCTTCTCTTTCACAGGGACAGCAAAGGATGACAGCATCACAAGCGGCTCCACGGTCACGTAAGAGGGGTTACCAAGGTGGTGGGCACTCTACTACACCCAATACAAAAAAGAAACCCATTAACACATCTGGATTTACTCCTATGCAGGGTCAATCACAAGGTGCCCCCAATAGAGGTGATGGGAAAACACAAAACCTAGACCTATCTCAGTATGCCTATATGGGACCGATAGCCGCTAAGGCGGTCCAACAACTTAAATCCCAAAATGTACTAACAGTAGCCCGATCCGACGAAAGCCCAACCCCAGAGCTTAATCTGCCAGAGATGGAATTATCGGGAACTTTATGTACCCCAAATCGCCAGCCGCGATTAATGCCCCATGGGAGAAATGACACACACAGAACAACTATTGCACACTCAGCACAACAAGCTGTCCCTTTAGGGGAATTGCCCCCAGTAACACCGAACAGGAGGAATTAAGTGTTATAAATCTTACCCCCTATCCCTTGTCCAATGAGGAAACAGCAGTTTTGAAACTAGGTCTAAGCTTCTGCCCTAGTAACAATATTGACAAATATGAGGTTATTAAGGACCTCTATCTTTTCGTTAGGAAACTAACATACAAACACATTTATGACCCGGAAAAACAACGAGCCAGGGCAGAAAGGGAATTATCAGACCAAATTAAAAAGTTTACGATGAGGGAATTTCGGGCCCTAAAGGACCTTATGCTTCTCCTCGAAGAAAATCAAGGACCAGAGGATGATCCAATTGATGTATCCAGTCAATCCCCCAAACCACGCAGTAAAGACCTCAGTTCATTTAAAAGAAAATCCAATCAATTCCCTGATTTGCATACCAACCCACAAATTTCAGCTTTTCTCATTGCAATGGTCAATGAGATTAAGCTGATGCCTATATCGCCAATACCATCAAATCTCAGTCCTGAACTTCTAAAAGCATTAAAATCCCTCCAGGGACGTAAGGATACAATAATAAAGGCCTCTGACAAAGGCGGGAACATAGTATTGTTAACACGTGACCAATATGAACAAATGTGTTTTGACATTCTTAGAAATACCGAATGGTATAAACCAATTACAAAGGATCTTATAACGCAATTCAATTTGGAATTTAAGTTATTGATTTATTCCGCATTCAGTGATGCTTTAATTGATCAACAAACCTATGACTATTTGAACATACCATTTCCACGTGGTGCTATCTTTTATGCTATCCCAAAGATCCACAAGAACAAAAACAAACCACCTGGAAGACCCATAATCTCAGGGATTGGATCAATCACCGAGAACGCCAGCAGATTGGTGGATTTTTTCCTAATGCCATATGTCACAAGCCTTCCTTCATATGTTAAGGATACTTCTGATTTATTGCGACATCTAGAGGGCGTAGCCATTCCTACCAATGCTCTCTTCGCTAGTATTGATGTTGAGGCATTATACTCAAGTATACCGCACCAATTGGGTTTAGATGTTATTAAATCCTTCCTAATGGAAGAAGACCACCGCACATGGAAAGTTCAAATGTTCATATTAAAGCTGCTGTCTTTTATTCTTCATCATAACAGTTTTTCCTTCCTAGACTCCCACTACCTCCAGGTACAGGGCGTTGCCATGGGCACTTGTTGTGCCCCGGCATACGCTAACCTGTACCTGGGGGGGTGGGAGAGGGAAATCACCTCCAATGAAACTTATGATCAATATCTGACCCATGTTTTATGCTGGTATCGGTATATTGATGACATTATTCTAATTTGGACAGGTACAGCACAATCCTTACGAGACTTTATTGGATGCCTCAATATCAATACTTTCAATCTCAAATTCACCTTTGAATTCGACAAGGATTCAATATCCTTTTTAGATCTCCGCATATATAGGGATGCATCTAATTATGTAGCTACCAAATTGTTCCGCAAACAGACAGCTGGAAACACGGTGCTTCATGCACAAAGCAATCATCCTATGCATCTTGTCCACAGCATCCCCTATGCCCAATATATTCGGCTTAGACGGAACTGCACCCATGAAGCAGACTTTATAGCCCAAGCTAATGAATTACGGTCACGTTTATTACAAAGAGGATATACCAAAACACTATTGAGAAAGGCATTCAATAAAGCTCTAAACAAAGATAGAACGTCCCTGATTCATTCACGGAAAAATGATAACAATGATCAACAAATTACAAGGTTTATCACCAAATATTCGAGTCAACATCAGCAATTGCGAAATTGTCTCCAAAAACATTGGTATTTGCTCACTGGAGATGCTACAGTGGGCAAGTATGTTAAACAATCCCCAGAAATTGTATTCAGAAAAAGCTCGTCCTTAGGTAACAAACTGACAAGTAGCCTTTACAAAACCGATTTAGGTAGTACTACAAAACCAATTACAGGCATCTTTAGATGCGGCCACTGTGCATACTGTCCATGGGTGCACACTGGTACAAAATTTGGTTTGCCAAATGGGGAAATCTTTAGACCACGCTTTCAGGCTTCCTGTGAGACCAAAGGGGTGGTCTATCTGATGACCTGTAAATGCGGAGCGTTTTACGTGGGTAAGACAATCCGCCAGTTTAAAAAAAGGATATACGATCATATTTTTTATTCCCAATATGCAAAAATGCTTACCCCAATCAGCCGTCACCTAGGACTTGTCCACAAATTTGACACGTCAGTAATACGTTTCATAATATTGGAGATCATACCACAAGATCCCCGCGGAGGAAACTGGGACCAGTATATCCTCCAAAAGGAAACACGATGGATAGAACGATTAGATGCTACAAAGCCCCCTGGAATTAATGAAGTTCTCTCATACAGACCCTTCCTATAAAGGATCTGTATTGAGAATACAATAGATTACTGACTGCGGCATTCCATTCTCTCTCTTTTTTGTTTGTCAATCAATTTATTGATTGATAGAGAAATCTTTGTATTTTACTTAATTATGTTTTTTTGGGCTTATAAAATGTATCACTTTGCTAACTTTGGGATATTTTTCAATGCATTATATTGATAATCCTAATAAGGGTTATTTGTCTATCCATGCATGTGTATGTATGCATTTATATCTAAATGATTTCTGTCATTTATTCTTATGCTGCGGCGTCTGTGTCCCACAGTTTATATGCCCGACTGCAGTACACCAGCTCCACCACATCACCCTGCGCCACTGAGTACAGCACCAGCACGGCCACGTAAGCCATCAATAGGTTTGATCTACTGCCCCACTCAGGAGCAGTGATCTATTGGACCTGCTGATGGCTGCGTTCTTTTGGATTCCCCTGTTCGTGGTTCATCTGGGGGATCCTCCTACCCAGTGAGCTGATCATCGAGCTCATGAGCCGCCATTGCGTGCTTCTGCGCATGCGCGTACCGCTATTGCGGGCTCCTGCGCATGCGCGTACCGCGCATGCGCACTACGGGTCTTTTTCGGCCGGCCGGAATGACGCAATCATGTTTGACGTCATGTCCGAGGAGGGTATATAGGCTAGTTCGGCTTCCTCAGTGTTTCAGGTGCTGTGAGGAATACACACCTAATGCTGGTACCAGCGTGGCTTCCACTGTCTGCTCGTTTTGGGCTGTTACTAAAGGTAAGCTCAGCCTATTCCCTACCCTTGTTGGGTTGCTTCAAATACCCCATTTGGCTTAATTCCAATGCTGTGGAAGCATTGGATATATGTTCCTTTGTCTTTTTGGGATCTTATCTTTAGTTTTGGTTTGTTTTTCAGCCCTGTTTTCGTGTGTACATTGGATGCTTATCTACTGCCATCTAGAGTTCATTTTTGAGAAGACTCTTCTCATAATAACTAACCCACAATTTACCTGTGAGGCAATACACAAAAAAACAGAAGGTAAAGATTCCAAATGTCTGTTAGTGATAAAAATCTTTTTTTCAACATATTTATCTTAATTAGTCTTCTGTGATATCACATATAAGGTGTTTTTTTAAACCTTATATTATTACATTACAATTTTATTATTTTTTAGCAAGCCACCAATAAACATCTCCAACGAGTCACAGTGACTGCACACTGAAGCCTTGATGGTGTTATCTAATATTGCTCATCCATGAATCTGACCTTACCAAGGTAGCTTATCTCTAACCTTCTACTTACTTACTTATATTGAAATGGTTTTTTGGTTTTTCGGTTTATGTTTGTACATATATATATATATATTCTTATTATTCACCAGAACTATTCCTTCTGACCTCTACTGGTAGCTGCTGTGGCGCATGGTGAGGGAGTTGGACAGTACTATTAGCCCTCATCCCCTTCGGTCTGGGGTGTGGTTTTATCGGTCTGGTTTTTGATTGTGGGACACAGTACGCCAGCTTTTCTTCTTCTTTTTTCTTTTTTATATTAAAACTCCGATGTCTCAGTGAGTACACTTTATATGTATACATGTTTATTTAAATCACTGTTTTGCCTATCTTTTAGGCTAATATGCAAAAATAATGTAAATACTAATATATCTCTAATTTGATGATAATGTACATGTTTTCTGATATTTAGAAGCTCCTGAAGAAGCGACGCCAATTAAGTCGCGAAACATGTTGAGCAGTTCTCGTATCGTCTAAGAACCATTCAAGGGTCTCCATCTGATTTCATCCCGTCACCCAGCGCATATACTGTTTTGGATTACATATAGCCCTGTGGCTAACAGTGAATGTTTCTCAGAGTGACCTATGTGGTTCTTATTGTTTAGTTCTTTTTTTTCTTTTTTCTTTTGTCATATTTATTCTTATGCATAATACAGTGCAAATGTTGCATCGTAAATTTTGTACCTTTTTCTATTAAATATCTTTTTTTTTAAAACTTTCTGTGCCTACAAAGTCCAACTTTCTCTTAGTTAGAAGCATGTTTTCATGCCTCTTTTTTAAAAATAAATCCACAGTATCTAGGATGTGGCACATATCTATTAAGGGGTGAATGATTACCACCCTAGGGCAACCGTAATCAAATCAAGTCTTTTCTTTCTACAAATAGAGCTTTCTTTTGGTGGTGTTTGATCGCCTCTGCGATTTTTATTTTTTGCGCTATATACAAAAATAGAGCGACATTTTTGAAAAAAAAAACAATATTTTTTACTTTTTGTTATAGGAAAAATCGAATAAACAAAATTTTAGTCAAACATTTAGGCCAAAATGTATTTAGCCACATGTCTTTAGTAAAAAAAAAAAAAAAAAAAATCGCAAGAAAAAAAAAAATGAGCTACCTAGCGGGAACAGCGACACTAATACAGCGATCAGAAAAATGATCGCTTGGTGATGCTGGCAATAGGGAGTGAAAGGGTTAACTAGGGCGGTGATCAAGGGGTTACAACTTTATTGGGGGGGGGGGTACGGGGGCTACCCTGAACCTAACACTAACTGACTGTTACACTGACACTAAATACAGTAATCATACATGTATGATTACTGCATTCAGTGACACTGTGACAGGGGGAGGGGGGGGCTGATCGCAAGGGGTTAATGTGCCTATGTGTAGTGTGTGTCAGTGTAGTGTTAGTGCAGACTTACTGTGCGATGTGATCTCTCCTCAGCGGCGGTTGAAAAAAAAGGCTGAGAGGAGAGATCACATCACTTCCACCTTCCTGTGTTTACACAGGAGGAGAAAGTGCAGAGCAGGGAAACGCGCGGATTGGCTGGGAGTGATCCGGAGGGGGCGGACAAAAACAAATAGCCGCCCCGGATCGCTCGTACAGCCGCGGGGACCGCCGCATGTACCGGGGGGGTCCCGATCGGACCCCCGACCCACCTCAAGGCACCAAGGTATATATACGTTGATGTGCCTGTCGGTGCCATTCTGCCGACGTAAATGTACATGTGGTGGTCCATAAGCGGTTAAAGAACCCTTTACAGTCCACTTCCTGTTTCTTGTGTGGTAAAAAGGCCTAGGCTTGTGACATCATGCACAGCTCTCTTTCTCACGAGATGGTATGTCTGCGCGATGATGGTTCCTATTTTGTACCTAACCAATAAGAAGAGGATTCAGAGAGCTAGCTGATCCTCTGAGTCCTATCCCATTGTAACATCTAGTGGAAGTCAAGCAGGATATGTGCATCTGACCTATGTTTATTAGGTTCAATTAACCACTTCAGCCCCGGAAGGATTTACCCCCTTCCTGACCAGAGCACTTTTTGTGATTCGGCACTGCGTCTCTTTAACTGACAATTGCGCGGTCGTGCGACGTGGCTCCCAAACAAAATTGGCGTCCTTTTTTCCCCACAAATAGAGCTTTCTTTTGGTCGTATTTGATCATCTCTGCGGTTTTTATTTTTTGCGCTATCAACAAAAATAGTGCCACTATTTTGAAAAAAATTCAATATTTTTTACATTTTGCTATAATAAATATCCCCAAAAAATATCTAAAAAAACATTTTTTTTCCTCAGTTTAGGCCGATACGTATTCTTCTACATATTTTTCGTTAAAAAAAAAAAAAAAAAAATCGAAATTAGCGTTTATTGATTGGTTTGCGCAAAATTTATAACGTTTACAAAAAGGGGGTCGTTTTATGGCATTTTTATTAATATTTTTTTTTACTAGTAATGGCGGCGATCAGCGTTTTTTTTTTCGGTACTTTGATATTATGGCGGACACATCGGACACTTTTGACACATTTTTGGGACCATTGGCATTTTTATAGCGATCAATGCTATAAAAATGCATTGGATTACTATAAAAATGCCATTGGCAGTGAAGGGGTTAACACTAGGGGGCAGGGAAGGGGTTAAGTGTGTTCCTATTTGTGTTCTAACTGTATGGGGGGGGGGGTGGACTCACTAGGGGAAATCACTGATCTTCTGTCCATACATTGTATGAACAGGAGATCAGCGTTTCCCCCGCTGACAGGACCGAGAGCTTTGTGTTTACACACATAGCTCCCGGTCCCCGCTCTGTAACGAACGAGCGCGCGTGCCCGGCGGCGATCGCGGCCGCAAAAGAAGGACGTAGAGCTACGTGCTCTCGCGTAGCAGTGCCGACCTGCCGCAGTAATATGACGGCGGCTGGTCGGCAAGTAGTTAATGAGGTGAAGGATTCAGGTGGAGAAAAATATAGCATATAGACTGCAGCCGTCTTAAAGGAAAAGTGTACATAATCAGCATTAATTTGATGCACATACAGTGCCATGAAAAAGAATTCATACCCCTTGAAATTTCCCACATTGTGTCATGTTACAACCAAAAATGTAAATGTGTTTTATTGGGATTTTATGTGACCAACAAAGTGGCACATAACTGTGAAGTGAAAGACAAATGATAAATGGGTTTCCAATTTTTTTTACAAATAAATATCTGAAAAGAGTGGAAATTAGGAGAATCAGCCAAGGATAGGTAGAGCAAGGCATCACATGCCAAATAATTGAAAAACAACTTGGAAAATGAAGAAGGGGACTTTAAAGGTGCCTAAAGAAATAAACAACTTTTTCATATATAATAAAAAATTACAAATTTTATTAAAGCCAGCAGCTACAAATACTGCAGCTGCTGACTTTTAATATTAAGACACTTATCTGTCCTGGAGCCCAGCACCGTCCGCAGCTGAGGACGAGCTATCACTCGTCACTCTGCTGCCCCCCCCCCCCCCCCCTCCCGCCATCCTCTTTGAGGGAACCAGGAAGTGAAGCGTTACGGCTTCACTGCCCGGTTCCCTAAGGCGCTTGCATGAGTCGCGCTAAGCCTGCCTGTCGTTTTGCACTCCTGTGACTCATTTTCAGCAGAGCGGGCTGAAGTTCGCTCTCTGCTGACGTCACAGGAATCAGTCCAAGCACCGCGTCATCATAACAATAAAGTCTGCATCCACCAGGTAAACGAACATATTCGCCAGCACACCGTGGATCGTCCAATTATGTCCAAAAATGTTAATGCAAAACAAACATCACAATAGTGGAACGTTTCGTGGTCACGCAGAACCCCTTTGTCAGGCGAGTGATAAAGTGAACCAGTGCATCAACAAACTATATGGACAAACTAATTGGATGATCCACGGTGTGCTGGCGAATTTTTTAATTTGTTTGATGTTTCCAGTGCCCAGCTGGTGATCGTTTCAGCACGTATCCTTTTTTTAGGAGCCATTTTACCAGGATCGCGTGCGATTGGAATACTGACTAGACTGGATCCACCAGGTGTCTGGACTGATGCCCGCCTCAGCCTATCAGCAAACCAATGAGAGCCTGAGAGGGCCACTCCCCACCCCTCCACAGCTCAGCGCTCCAGTGAGCGAGGAGGGAGCAGAGTGGAGAGCCACTGACAGACAGTTAGCAGCTCTCTGCACAGGGAGCTGAGAGAACCGAGCCATCGTCAGTGTTTAATTGCTCGGTTCTCAGTGAAGAGGCACTGGGGGACTGATGCTCCATTCAACTAGATAAGTATGAAACTGAAAAAAAAAAAAAAAAAAACACACTTCTCTTTAATTAGGTGACTTCTGAAGGCAATTGGTTCCACTCAATTTTAGTTAGGGGTATGAATACAAATGCCAAAATTATTACATATTTATTTGTAAAAAAAATTGAAACCCCATTTATCATTTTCCTTGCACTTCACAATTATGTGCCACTTTGTGTTTGTCTATCACATAAAGTTCAAATAAAAGACATTCACGATTTTTGTTGTAACCTGACAAAAATTTTGAAATTTTTTAAGGAGTACTGTAAAGCACTGCGTAAACTGACGGCGCTATATAAGTACCTGTAATAAATAAAAATTAGATAAAAAATACATAAACCCCCGCTAGCGGGCAAAAAAGGGTTAAAACCACCCGCAAAGCGCCGCTGCATCGGCGCTTTGCCGGCGGTATAGCCATGGTGCCCATTCATTTCAATGGGCAGGAGCGGTGGAGGAGCAGTATACACACCACTCCTTCACTGCTACACACCACTCCTTCACTGCTCCAAAGACTTTTTTTAGCGTCCTGCCAGCGCACCACTCCAGTGTCAAAGCCAGGGTTGTCCCGATACCACTTTTTTAGGACCGAGTACAAGTACCGATACTTTTTTTCAAGTAGTCGCCGATACCGAATACCGATACTTTTTTTAAATGTGTCCCCAAATGCAGCCATGTCCCCCACATATTGCAGCCATGTATGTCCCCCACATATTGCAGCCATGTATGTCCCCCACATATTGCAGCCATGTATATCCCCCACATATGCAGCCATGTATGTCCCCCAATGCAGACCATGTCGGTCCCGATACCGATACTAGTATCGGTATCGGGACAACCCTAGTCAAAGCCATTGGGATGTTAGTCCTTTGTTCATGCTTGTTGAGGAAAATACTAATCTTCGTCAGCAGTGTATGTATTTAGGAGACTCCTTCATCCAACTAACAGAAGCCCTTCTACATCCCTTCCTTTACCCTTCACTGAATTGGCTGAGGGTTTTTAAATGCTAAAAGGTGTTCAAAAACAAAACAATTATCGATTTTTGTCACACAGCAAGGCATTGATATAGTGAGACAGATTTAACCACTTCAATACCAGGCACTTTCACCCCCATCCTGCCCAGGCCAGTTTTTAGCCTTCAGTGCTGTTGCAATTAAATAACAATTGTGTGGTCATGCAGCATTGTGCCCAAATGAAATTTGTATAATTTTTTTTTGAGACGGATAGAGTTTTCTTTTGGTGGTATTTAATCACCACCGTTTTATTTTGTTTTCTTTGCCAATTGAACAAAAAAAAAAGAAAATATTTTTTTTCTCAGTTTCTGTTATAAAATGTTTCAAATAAGTAATTTATCTTCTTCACTGATGGGTGCTGATAGGCGCTGGGTGGGTGCTGCACTAATTACCAGTGCCCTAATTATCATCAGTGTAAACAGTGTGCCGACACCCTTGCCGGTTATCAGCACGCCTTTCCTCACACAGTCTTCATTGATGGGCACTAATAGGCTGCACTGATGAGGCTGTACTGATGTGCACTAATGGGCCCTGATGAGTCTGTACTGATGAGAAGGCACTGGTGAGTCTGCACTGATGTGACTGCACTAATAAGCGGCACTGATAATCAGTGTAAATGTGCCCTGTCAGCCTTGCCGCTTATCCGCTCTCCCTTTCCTCACTCAGTGACAGCACGTTTGTTTACATGTGATAAGCTGGAATTGGACACAGCTAATCACATGGTACAGGTTTGTGATTGGCCTTTTACCCCAAACTGTAATCAGCTGTGTCTATGGACGCCCTCCAAGAACTATAGTACCACGCTGTAGCGGTCTATCGTCTATAGCGTGGTACTAAAGTGGTTAAAGTAGTTGTGAACATACAATGTTATAGACACTCTGTAATACTGTTATAACTATGCAGGCACCATAACTGCTTTTGTTTAGTTTTAGAAATGCTCTTGCTTACCTTCTTTTACAAGGTAAAAAGTGTGTCATGTGACCATGCATCTCTACCTCCTGGTAGTGTGTGTATTACATGGCGCTGTGCAAACACACATGTGCCTGTATTCCATAGTCTGTTCAGCCTGGGGCAAGATGCAGGCTGTGCTTGGACATGGGGTAAGTTCAAGAGGCAAGCTATGATTGGGAGGGGGTGTGTGTCAAAGGCACCTGTAATTAGACAGGGGCGTGGGGGGGGAGGGGGGGTGTGAGATGGCTGAACAAACCAAACAATACCCAATACAGGCATGCTGAAACTGACCATGCTAACAGATCACCTTCTGTGCTTTATGCGGTTAGTTTCAAACAAGAAATAAATCTGGCTGGCAGATCAACCAGGTATTTCAGAGGGAAGATGTACATGAAAATTATAGAGACTATGATTTATAAAATAAATATATGTGAACACACACAAATTATTTAGGGTCACATACACTTTAAGACAGTTTTATCAGATTTATGATAAATGTGTTAGTGAAAGGAGACGTGACACCTTACAACCTTGATACTGACTCATTCTGGACAACAAAATATTATGGCAAGTCTGCTATTTGATCTGCCAGAAATGAGAATTGAGAATGTCAGGAAAGGTCTAGAGCAGGGGTCTCAAACTGGGAGCCCTCCAGCTGTTGCAAAACTACAAGTCCCATCATGCCTCTGCCTGTAGGAGTCAAGCTTGTAACTGTCAGCCTTGCAATGGCTCATGGGACTTGTAGTTTCGCTGGAGGGTCACCAGTTTGAGACCCCTGGTCTAGAGGAACATACACACGATTGCTGCATAAGCTGAGAGTAACCAGCTGTCTGAAAAATATGTATTACAGGCATAATGGTCACCATACACCTGACCATAAAATCTTTGTGCGATTAACTTTAGATTTGCCGAAATCATGTAATATGAGGACCTAGCTAATATATCCATTCAACATGTATCCAATCGGGCAGGATATTTTACTACGCAGTTATTCTTAAAGGGGTTGTAAAGGTAATTTTTTCCCTGAATAGCTTCCTTTACCTTAGTGCAGTCGTCCTTTACTTACCTCATGCTTCGATTTTGCTTTTAAATGTCCTTATTTCTTCTGAGAAATCCTCACTTCCTGTTCTTCTGTCTAACTCCACACAGTAATGTGAGGCTTTCTCCCTGGTGTGGAGTGTCGTGCTCGCCCCCTCCCTTGGACTACAGGAGAGTCAGGACGCTCTCTACTTTTCAGATAGAGAAAGGAGCTGCGTGTTAGTGGGCATTCTGACTCTCCTGTAGTCCAAGGGAGGGGGCGAACATGACAATAAAAAGTGTACCTTTACAACCCCTTTAAATCTAAAAGGAGATTGTAATATCAGTTTGTAACAGGTGTGGTGAACTTTAGATCAATGATGAACCCAACCTGTAATCTTAGGTGCCGAACATCCTCCTGGCACTCTTCTTCTTGCCAGTGATTCTCCAAATATTCTTTAACATTGTCTTGAATGTACGGAAACAAAATTTCCTGTGTTAAAAAAAAAACAATATAAATTAATAGCTGAGGTCTGCATACATTAAAAAATAAACAATTTTATATATATCTATATATAGATATATATTAATATTAATCAATAGTCTTTGACATTTTATTAATAACACATGAATTAATAATTTACATGTAAAATTATAATTAGGGTTTATTCATCTCCAAAACACTTTTCTATAGGTAAGATGAGAACAATAGCAGATTATTTTTAATCGAATGCATGTTACCATTTTTAGTGCCTCTGTATAAGCCAGTCAGCGTATGGCGGGGTTGCCCCAAAGGCCTTGGCTTTCTTTGTTTGAATACAATGGCTAGGCCTTGGGAATTTATATGCTAAGTAAAAAAACAGCCCAAGGGATCCTTTATATTCAATGGCTCCCGATCCTCAGGAACATTCTTAAAGCATATTATTTTACAAGGTTTGCATACTAATTTAACGGCCTTGTGGGAGACCAAATCATAGGCTAATTTTAATGTACCTTCAAAACAAAGCAAACAATTAGGTTTTCCATGTTTGTAAATTCAACTGCGAATGTACAATTACCCAAAACCAGAGGGAATCAAAACATATACTTTGGTTTGGTATGTTTGCCAGCATTGGATAAGAAATCATTGCTTTATTACCAGCAGATCTTTTATACACGTTGGAGTAATAAAAGTCTGATGTGTGATCTTTTCCCCGCTTTCACTAAAAACTATTTTAGGGGTCTTCACATTTTCTGTTCACTGTTAGAGGTCAACAGGTCACCTATTTATCGCTACGAATATTGGTAATACAATTCCAATGCCATTGTAAGTGGAAGTCATTTACATGAGACAGATGGTGGTTGTGTCTTCTTGCTCATACACTTCCCCCTTTGTTACTAGTTTGTAACTAAAAGGCTGCATTTCAATAAAGGGAAAACAGAAAGTCACACCAAGCTTAAAAAGCAAATAGGGGGTCATTTACTTTGTGACACTTTTCTGGAGGTGTGTATGCAATCACAGGTACATCAATTTGTCCCAAGTTCCATCATTCGTCATGGTACCATGGGACAGATTTATAAAAAAGCAACTATGACACTCCTTGATGTTCTATGACATCACTCAATCCAATACCTCCATTTCCGTCGGGTCTAAACAGCACTTGATTATCTATGGTGCCTGGAGTGACCACAATAGATGTTCTCAAGAAACTTTCCATAGAAGAAAACAGCTGGAAATGTAGTAAATGTTTGGCCTGCACTGCTGTGTTAAGGCCTGTACACATGATCGGATTTTCCAATGGAAATTGTGTGATGTCGGATTATCCGAACGTGTGTACACAAGTCCGACGGAAAAAATACAAACACGCATGCTCACCATAGCTAACCATCAAACAACATTAGCAGAAGTTGCCCAAAGGGTGGCGCTAAAGAGCTGAAAAACACGTAGTTTCGTGTTTGTTGGACAATTCTTTGCTGTTTGCATGCAAAACAAGTTCACGGCCAACGCCCTTTGGAATAAAGTCCTACGCTTTGTCCATGAAAAAATCTTATCGTGTGTACCAGGCTTTAGGCTGGCCATAGGTGGTTCAAATCCTGCTGAACCGGCTGAGATTCGAACCAAGTGTGGGCAGGCTGAATGTACCAAGTTGATCGATCGATCAACTTGGATACAACCAGCATGCCAGATTCGCTTATCACTAGCGGCTGCTATAGCTGCTAGCAATAATCACTGTCTTCTCCCAGTGAGGACAGCTTCCCCAGCCAACTGGGGGCAGACAAGGGCTCGGCAGGAGGGATTCCCCTGTTAGCACAATCTGTGTTGATGGGGGAATTGTGCAAATTTTGCACCGTCTATGACCTGCCTAAAGCCTCGAACACACGATCGGATTTTCCTGCAGACAAAGCGTCTGACGTTTGTCCGAAGGGCAGCTGCCTGGATTTTGTCTTGCATACAAATGGCACACAATTGTCAGCCAACAAACACAAACGTATTGACGTACTAGACGTATTATGTGTTTTTTCAACTCTTTAGCGCTACCGGTTGGGCACCTTCTGCTAATGTTGTGTTTGGTGAGCATTGCTTCCAAGCATGTGTGTTTGTACTTTGGACTTTTGTCTGACAGACTTGTGCACACATGATCGAAAAATATGACAACAGAGCATTGTCCACATGTGTTAATTGGCTGCTTTTCAGTTTAATTTCATTATGTGAGATTCAGTGGCGGTCGGTTCATTAGGGGCCTGCCCCTATTCATGTGCCAGGCCCCTAGATCTACAAGCAAGTTGTCGGTAGGGTTGTCCCGATACCACTTTTTTAGGTCTGAATACAAGTACGGATACTTTTTTTCAAGTAGTCACCGATACCGAATACCGATACTTTTTTTTCAATGTCATGCGACAGTGACAAAAGATCTAAAGTAAACTCTAGTCTAAAGTATTACAAAATCAAATTATTTAAAATTTACATAAATTGATCAATATCTTTTTACATGAATAACATTAATTAGAAATTACTTAAAATACAGAGCTTGTACTTTAGGAAGTTGTATTCTATGTGACTCCATTTTGAGTGACACAGAAAGAAATAACATGCAATGCAGTGCACTGACTGAGAACTTCTGGCAGTGGCAAGGCAACAAACTACACATTGCTTGCCTCTGTGTGCACTACTGTATTACAATTTACTAGACACTCGGTATTCTATTCAATTCATTCAGTTATATTATATATCACTGTCTCACTCTCGAGTGTCTACAATTCTAGATTTAATCTTACTTGCTCGACGAGGGCTGGCGAGGGCTGACTGCTGCTATGAAGTTCGTCCTGGTCCTGCTCTCCGCCCGCTCTCCTCCCTCTCTCCGCCCACTCTCCTCCCTCTCTCCTTTCACAATTTAGCAGCATGAGGCGAGGAGGAAAACAAACAACCATTGGCTGCTCTTTGGCGCTCTCTCCACCCCTCAGCTGCTGCTGCTCTCCGCCCCCAGTATGCACGCTCGA
Source organism: Rana kukunoris (assembly GCA_029574335.1). Lineage (NCBI taxonomy): Eukaryota > Metazoa > Chordata > Amphibia > Anura > Ranidae > Rana > Rana kukunoris. The sequence goes on from JAJQKJ010000450.1 coordinate 39,720, forward strand.
GCGAGGGGAGTTAAAAAAATGGCACATAGACATACCTCTGATGTTTGCCGCCGCTGTATCCAGTGTCCACCCCTTGCCAGCTGCCACTATTACGCTGCTTACCAGGAACATACTGTTACATACACAGTACCAGTGCAACCAATTAGGATGTTGCTGCCGCTCGCTCCCCCCCCTTCTAAACTGCCGCAACCAATTAGGATGATCGCTCGCCAGTCCCCACCCCTTCTAAGCTCCCGTTCTAACACTCAGCAGCCTGCTAGTTGAAAAAAAAAAAAAGTATTCTATTTTGGTATCGGCGGTATTTGCGGGAGTACGAATACTCCCGCAAATACTCGGTATCGGTCCCGATACCGATACCGGTATCGGTATCGGGACAACCCTAGTTGTCGGACCATGGATTCTGGGTGAGCGCAGAACACTGTGTGACAATAGCAAATAAATAAATATTCTCTTATTGCCAGCGCAATTGTCAGTTAAAGCGACGCAGTGCCGAATCGCAAAAAGTGCTCTGGTCGTTGGGCAGCAATATGGTTCGGGGCTGAAGTGGTTAAAGGGGTTTTTAAATGTTCATCTTTTATTTTCTAAATTGGTTACTTTAAGCTAGTGCATTGTTGGTTCACTTACCTTTCCCTTTGATTTCCCTTCTGAATGTTTTTTTCTTTGTTTGAATTTTTCACTTCCTGTTTCTCCTCAGTAAGCTTTCCACCATCATACGAGCGGTGGAAAGTCATTTAGAACAGCTTACTGAAAACCTTACCGAGGAGGAACAGGAAGTGAGAAAATCAGACAAAGAAAAAAATATATTGTATTTATCAGTATCAAAAAAGCATTTAAAAGAAAAACAATATAAAACATACATACAAAATACATGAAAAATTTCATCTGTGGCCACAAGGCAAAAAATCCCCACTAAATGAGAGTACAATTGTATATAAACCAATCACCAACACATTTCGTAACCACTTAAGGACCGAGACTCTTTTTTTATACTTGTTGCTTACAAGGTAAAACAATTTTTTCTTTTGCTAAAAAATGAAATAGAACCCCCAAACATGATTATTTTTTCTTCTAACACCCTAAACCACAGGTGTCAAACACAAGGCTCGCGGGCTGAATCCAGCCCTCCAGGCTTTGTGCTTTCAAGCAATGCATCCAGCTTCTTCCCAGAAGCAGCATAAAGTAAAGGGGGTGCACTGTGATGTAAGTGAGAGTGGGGGACTCAACTTCTGATGGTGGGGTGGCTCTTGACATCTAATGTAAAGTGAGGGGATGCGCTGGACATCTAATTTTAGAGCTACATCCGGCCCTTTTGAGGGCAATCATAACAATGATGCGGCCCACAATAAAATTGAGTTTAACACTCCTGATACCCAACATATCATGCTTCAAAATTGCGCCCGCTTGTGGCGTGGCGACAAACTTTTACCCTTAAAAATCTCCATAGAGGATGTTTAAAAATGTCAACAGGTTGCATGTTTTGAGTTACAGAGGAGGTCTAGGACTAGAATTATTGCTCTCGCTCTAATGATACCTCACATGTGTGGTTAGAACACTGTTTACATATGCGGGCGCTACTTATGTATGCGTACGCTTCTGTGTGTGAACTCGTCAGGACGGGGAGCTTTAAAACATTGTTTTTTTCTTATTTATTTTGCTTTTAATTTTTTATTCTGTTGGGTCTCTTTTATTCCTTTTACAAGGGATGTAAACATCCCTTGTAATAAAAAAAAAAAGCATGACAGGTACTCAAAAAGACATCAGATCTCATATTTACACTAAAATGCAATAAAAAAGATCCCAGCACAAAGAAAATCCCCAATTACCCCCCCACCCCCCCCCCCCCCCAATTCACCCTAAAGGCTTTTCCCTTTGCTTCACATACTCACCACCTTTCATTGACTGATTTCTACCGTTTCCACTGTTTTTATCCCATTGTTGGCTGTGTTGACAATTGTCAAACGGGATGTCCTGATACCGATACTAGTACCGGTATCGATACCAAGCATTTCCCGAGTACTTGTACTCGAGGGAAATGCTCCGATGCTTCACCCGATACCTTGGCAGTCAAAGTGATCGGAGCGGCAGGGGAGTTGCAAGTCTTCTCCCCCTTGCTCCGTGTGCTGCCTTCTCCCCCCCGTACTCTATTCCCTCCGTCCTCCGTGTGCTGCCTTCTCCATCCTCCTGGTGCCCCCCCACCCCCGTCCTCCGCGTGCTGCCCCCCCCATTGATATCTCCCCAACATGGCTGATTAAAAAATAAATAAAAAACTGCAATAAATAATTAAAAAATAAATAAAATGTAAATAAAAATAAATAAAATAGAACCACTGACAATCCCCCCCCCCTAAAAAAAAAAAAAAAAAAAAAATCACTGTATAAAAAAAAAAAAGTAATAGAAAAAAGTATCGGTAATCGGTATCGGCGAGTATTTGAAAAAAAGTATCGGTACTTGTACTCGGTCTCAAAAAAGTGATATCGGGACAACCCTAATTTTCAACAAGGCATTGTAAGTACCTTTATCCTTGTCCCACCCGAACCATGTCATGCATATGTGAATGACGATGAATACTCTAAGGCCTCGTACACACGAGGGGATATGTCCGCTGAAAACGGTCCGATGGACCGTTTCAGCAGACATCTCCGCTCGTGTGTATGGGCTAGCGGACAGATTTCTCCACCTGACAGATTTCAAAGCATGCTTTGAAATCTATCCGGTGGGAATCTGTCCGCCCGACATGTCTGCTGGTTAGTACACTTACCAGCAGACATGTCGTCCCCCACCGCCGCCGCGCCGCCGCCGAATGGATTCGGCGCAATGCGCGGAAGTGTTTAACTTCCTGGTGCGGTAAAGTGGCGGCGTCAACGTCACCGGCGCGTCACCGCCACGTCACCGGTGGTGTGTACACGCCATCGGATCAAACTCCCGATCGGACATATCCGATGGAAATGGTCCGCGGACCGTTTTCATCAGATATGTCCGATCGTGTGTACGAGGCCTAATGTATGTTTGGTTTTATAGACCATATGTACTACAATTGTTAAAACCTACCCTAAAGAAGGAACTTAACCGCTTGCCGACCAGCCGCCGCAGTTATACGGCGGCAGGTCGGCTCTCCTGTGCGAGAGCCCGTAGCTCTACATCGGCACTTTCGACGGCCACTAGGGGGCGCGTGCATGCCGCCGCCCGCAGCCCGCACGCGCACCCCCCGCTCGCCCCGCGCACGTGCCCGGCAGGCACGATCGCCGCCGGGCACGCGCGATCGCTCGTTACAGAGCGGGGAACGGGAGCTATGTGTGTAAACACATACCTCTCGTTCCTGTCAGCAGGGGAAACGCTGATTTTCTGTTCATACAATGTATGAACAGAAGATCAGTGATTTCCCCTAGTGAGTCCACCCCCCCCCCCATACAGTTAGAACACACCCAGGAACACACTTAACCCCTTCCCTGCCCCCTAGTGTTAACCCCTTCACTGCCAATGGCATTTTTATAGTAATCCAAAGCATTTTTATAGCATTGATCGCTAAAAAAATGCCAATGGTCCCAAAAATGTGTCAAAAGTGTCCGATGTGTCCGCCATAAGGTCGCAGTACTGAAAAAAAAAACGCTGATCGCCGCCATTACTAGTAAAAAAAAAAAAATGCCATAAAACTACCCCCTATTTTGTAAACGCTATAACTTTTGCGCAAACCAATCAATAAACGCTAATTGCGATTTTTTTTTTACGAAAAATATGTAGAAGGGTACACATCGGCCTAAACTGAGGAAAAAAACGTTTTTTTTATATATTTTTGGGGGATATTTATTACAGAAAAAAGTAAAAAATATTGAATTTTTTTCAAAATAGACGCTCTATTTTTGTTTATAGCGCAAAAAATAAAAACCGCAGAGATAATCAAATACCACCAAAAGAAAGCTCTATTTGTGGGAAAAAAAAGGACGCCAATTTTGTTTGGGAGCCACGTCGCACGACAGCGCAATTGTCAGTTAAAGCGACGCAGTGCCGAATCGCAAAAAGTGCTCTGGTCGTTGGGCAGCAATATGGTCCGGGGGTTAAGTGGTTAAAGGGGTTGTAAATGTTTATCTTTTATTTTCTAAATTGGTTACTTTAAGCTAGTGCATTGTTGGTTCACTTACCTTTCCCTTCGATTTCCCTTCTAAATGTTTTTTTCTTTGTTTGAATTGTTCATTTCCTGTTTCTCCTCAGTAAGCTTTCCACCATCATACGAGCGGTGGAAAGTCATTTAGAACAGCTTACTGAAAACCTTACTGAGGAGGAACAGGAAGTGAGAAAATCAGACAAAGAAAAAAAAACATTTAGAAAGGAAATTGAAGGAAAACGTAAGTGAACCAACAATGCACTAGCTTAACCACTTCCCCACCGCGCCATAAGCATTTTACTGCTACGGCGCGGTGGAGTTACTTTGACATGAAGTCCCTGGGACGTCCTCGTGCACTTCCGCGATTGCGCGTCCCCTGGGACGCGCTCGCGAAAGTGTCCGTGCTCGCCGGGTCTAGAAGACCCGGCGCATCACGGATCACGGTAAATTGCCGCTGATCGCTTGTAAACAAACCGGCGTCATTTGATGACGTCGGTTCCTCCCTCTCCTCTCTGTACAGTGTGCGAGGAGAGGGGGGGGGGGGGGGGGCAGGGTGTCAGCAGCTGAGCTGTGGCTAGATCTGTGACAAATGCAGTCACAGATCCAGCCATCCCTCAATCCATCCCAGCTCTGCAATCCCCCCAGTACCCAGCAATCCCCCCAGTACCCAGCAATCCCCCCAGTACCCAACAATACCCCACAATACCACAGTACCCAACAATACCCCACAATACCACAGTACCCAACAATACCCCACAATACCCCAGTACCCAACAATACCCCACAATACCCCAGTACCCAACAATACCCCACAATACCCCAGTACCCCACAATACCCCAGTACCCAACAATACCCCAGTACCCCACAATACCCCAGTACCCAACAATACCCCAGTACCCAACAATACCCCAGTACCCAACAATACCCCACAATACCCCAGTACCCAACAGTACCCCACAATACCCCAGTACCCGGCAATACCCCAGTACCCGGCAATACCCCAGTACCCGGCAATACCCCAGTACCCGGCAATACCCCAGTACCCGGCAATACCCCAGTACCCGGCAATACCCCAGTACTCAACAATACCCCAGTACCCAACAATACACCCCAGTACCCAACAATACACCCCAGTACCCAACAATACACCACAATACCCCAATACTCGGCAATACCCCAATACTCGGCAATACCCCAATACTCGGCAATACCCCAATACTCGGCAATACCCCAATACTCGGCAATACCCCAATACTCGGCAATACCCCAATACTCGGCAATACCCCAATACTCGGCAATACCCCAATACTCGGCAATACCCCAATACTCGGCAATACCCCAATACTCGGCAATACCCCAATACTCGGCAATACCCCAATACTCGGCAATACCCCAATACTCGGCAATACCCCAATACTCGGCAATACCCCAATACTCGGCAATACCCCAATACTCGGCAATACCCCAATACCCGGCAATACCCCAATACCCGGCAATACCCCAATACTCGGCAATACCCCAATACCCTGCATGATACTTTGCAATACCCCAATACTCTGCAATACCGCCTATGGGGATTTTTAAGTAGCGAAGTTTGGCGCCATTCCACGAGTGTGCGCAATTTTGAAGTGTGACATGTTGGGTATCTATTTACTCGGCGTAACTTCATCTTTCACATTTTGAAAAAAAATCGGGCTAACTTTACTGTTTTGTTTTGTTTTAAGCACAAAACAGTTTTTTTTTAAAAACACGCGTTCAATAAATTTCTGCGAAAATACTGTGCGAGATAAAAAGTTGTAACGGCCGCCATTGTATTCTCTAGGGTCTTTGCTAAAAAAGCATATATAATGTTTTGGGGTTCTATGTAATTTTCTAGCAAATAAATGATGATTTTTCCATGTAGGAGAGAAATGTCAGAATTGGCCTGGGTGTTCCAGAACGCCTGGTGGCGTTCCCTGCATGTTGGGCCTCTGTATGTGGCGACGCTGTGTAAAAGTCTCACACATGGGGTATCGCCATACTCGGGAGGAATAGCAGAATGTGTTTTGGGGTGTAATTTGTGGTATGCATATGCTGTGTGTGAGAAATAACCCACTAATATGACAGAAACAAGTTTTTTTTTTTTTTTACAGAATTTTCAGTCGCTTTTCTTTTATAGCGCAAAAAATAAAAAACCCAGAAGTGATCAAATACCACCAAAAGAAAGCTCTATTTGTGTGAAAAAAAGGACAAAAATTTCAAATGGGTACAATGTTGTATGACTGAGTAATTGCCATTCAAATTGTGAGAGCACCGAAAGCTGAAAATTGGTCTGGTTAGGAAGGGGGTTTAAGTGCCCAGTGGTCAAGTGGTTAAAGGAACCTATTTAGAAAAGAAAAAATTAACCTTTACAACCCCTTTAAGTGCCGGTTCACACTACTGCGACTTGTGATCCAAATGTTTTCACCCCCAAGTCGTGCGACATGACAAATTCAATTGACGTGAATGAGAGCCGTTTGAGGCTTCATTTCCATGGACGTTTTTACAGCCACTTTTCTGAGCGTTTTTTGCAGCTTAAAAACGGCTCTCCATGTTAGTCTCCTAAAGTGAAGATCCGCTGATCCGAACACTCCCCCCCTCCGGTGTCACAATTGACACCTTTCAGGGGGGAGGGGGGTGCAGATAGACAGGTATCTGCACCCACTTCCGGCCCAGCATTCACGGGCAAAAGACGGGCATTGCATCACATCCCGTCGCCCCCCGTTGTGTGCTGGGAACACTCGGCTCCCAGCACACAGCTGGAGCCAATCGGCGGGCGCAGCGCGACTCGCGCATGCGCCGTAGGGAACAGGACAGTGAAGCCGCAGCGCTTCACTTCCTGGTTCCCTCACCGTGGATGGAGGGGGGAACAGCAGAGAGACGAGCGATCGCTCATCCTCTGCTGCGGACGGCGCTGGACTCCAGGACAGGTAAGTGTCCTAATATTAAAAGTCAGCAGCTGCAGTATTTGTTGCTGCTGGCTTTTAATATTTTTGTTTTTGTGAACCATCCGCTTTAAGTCACGTTGTAAGTTGCTCCAAGTCGCGCTGTAAGTCGGGCCCCTGTGTGAACCGGCTCTTAAAGGATAAGTGTTGGCGATTGGTTTATATACAATTGTACTCTAATTTAGTGGGGGTTTTTTACCTTGTGGCCACAGACCACATTTTTCATTTCTTTTGTATGTATATTTTAGCCAAGTTGAAAAAAAACACACACACAATTTACTATGTAACAATATGTATCTTTTGTATATTTTTTCTTAATATGAACGCTATATAATTATATTTATATTGCAGACGAGGACTAAAATTTACCCAAATGCAAACTTCCCCTGATGAAGAAAAATACATATGCAATTAATTTTCCGAAACATGTCAGGATGCAAGTTTTTAATCACTTTGGACTGACCACAGTTTAACTCTGGCAGTACCTGGATCATTAGCCTTGGGTTTAAAAGATGGATTTTTGTATCTATGGTTCATTTGAATACCTTGTACATTTTAATGCAATTTCTATACAATATATCTTTTGTACTCAATAAAATTGACACTAAGTTGCATTTTACGTATTAAATGACTCTTTCTCTGCCTGTAAAGTCCAAGGGGGCGCCACCTTCCATGCACCTGTTGCATGTTCTCCCTCATTTATATGTTTAGGATGTTGGCAGTCCCACACACACACACAATTTCAACAAACTCAAATTTTTCTATATGTTTTAGCCTAGGTTCAAAGGTGCTTTTTTTATGATTTCTTTTTTTTAGGGGGGGGGGGGGCGTGTCAGTGTGTTTTTTCTTACATTTTTTTTTTTCTACAATCATTTTTTTTATTCTTTTTTTATTTTTATCCTTTATTTATTTTTTCAGCCCTGTTGGGGGGCTTTGGTGAGATATCAGGGGTCTTAACAGACCTCTGACATCTTCCCTTTGAGACAGGGAAAGGGACACATGTTCCTCTGTCCCTTTCTCAGCAGCATCAGCTGCGCTGAAAATGAATGGAGTGAAAACAGTGTCTTCTCTTCATTCATAAACTGAAACATTTGTAAACACAGGTTACAATGTTTCAATTATGTGAATAGACAGTCAGTGATCACTGACTGTCAATTCAGAGCAGTAAGGAGCTGGATTTACTGGCTCCTACCCCGGCTCTCCATCCTGACAATTCCAGGGGGTGGAGGAGGAGTACGGAAGGGGAGAGGAAACACGGCGGGATGCACGGAATACATGGAGGGATACACAGAGGGATACACGGCGGCTTTCAGCTGCTTTAAAATCAGCGGTGATCAGTGCTTGGAACTTCCCCATGCACTGATCACCGCTGACAGTACAAGTATCGGGTGGAGCATCGGGAGCATTTGCCCGAGTACAAGTACTCGGGACAACACTACTTCCGAGCATGCGTCGACTTGATTCCGTGCATGCATGTTTTTTTTGTGCGTCGGAATTGCATACAGACAATCGGAATTTCTGACAAGAACTATTCTTGTCAGAAAAATTGAGAACCAGCTCTCAAATTTTTGTTGTCGGGAGTTCCAACAGAAAAAGTCTAATGGAGGAAATTTCCATCCAAAAGCTCACATCGCATCAATTTTCTTGTGGGAAATTACGACCGTGTATACGCGGTATAAGACGTTGAACACCTTTATCATGTACCTGGAATTTATGTAGCCGACTTAAATGGAACGTTCACACAAGAATAATCATCTACATCCCTTGTCCCAGCATGTGGCCTGCAAACCCCTAATTGCTGGAAACCAGGTAAACACTAGAAAGGTCCATGATGCACATTTAATGTAAACAAAGGTTTCCATTGTGCAGCTAGCTGATGTTTACTTCCACAGTGGTTCCTGAACTTTTGGCGACAACACAGCAGTGGTATAGTGTGGCAACTTTTGGCCACAACACAGCAGTGGTATAGTGTGGCCACTGATGTGAATAAGCCCTAATGAAATGACAACCTTATGGGAGCCACAGCTATCTGTAACTATTTGCACAAGGCAGCGATTACCTGTGGTTAAGAACAGACGATCCTAGCTGGGCGCAGTTTGTCTGTGTCCACCCATGAACACTGAAGACAATTGGTGCCTCAGTGAACTGATAGATGTCCCGCCATCAACTTATCAATGCATTGTATGAGCTGAGTGGCCACAGCTTTGTACATGTCTTTACAGATGCAGGAATTCACCTGTGTGAATGGACCCTTATGGTACACACAAATCAACCATAACTTTAATGCTGCCCACCTAATATTGAGTAGGTCCTCCTTTTGCCACCAAACAGCCCGCCTCTGTTGATCATACTGCCCACTGAACTCAGAAGGTATGTTATGGTATCTGGCACCGAGCCGTCAGTAGACGATCCTAGACGCGGTCGAGTTGTTCTGGGAGGATTTTCCTGGGACGTCCTTCCAAAATCCTGCTCGGGCGCACTCCCGGAATCATCCGTGACCGCCGGGTCTAGAAGACCCGGCGCATCACGGATCGCGGTAAATTGCCGCTAATAGCGGCTGTTTACCACGTGATCGCTTCGTCCAATGATGGAGCAATCACTTGTAAAAAAAACGGCGTCATGTGATGACGCCGGTTCCTCCTTCCCCTCTATGTACTGATCGGTACAGTGTGAGGAGAGGGGGAGAGCGGAGGCAGCAGCGGTGCTGTGGGCTGGATCTGTGACAAATGTAGTCACAGATCCAGCCATCCATCCCTGCGCAATACTCTACAGCAATACCCCTGTGCAATACCCCTGTCAATAACCCCGCAATACTCTGCCAATAACCCAGCAATACTCTGCCAATAACCCAGCAATACTCTGCCAATAACCCCGCAATACTCTGCCAATAACCCCGCAATACTCTGCCAATAACCCCGCAATACTCTGCCAATAACCCCGCAATACTCTGCCAATAACCCCGCAATACTCTGCCAATAACCCCGCAATACTCTGCCAATACCCCGTAATACTCTGCCAATACTCCGCAATACCGCTACGATCGAAGCCAAGGTCATTCATTTTTTTTCAGGCTTCCCAGCATAGAGGTGAGATGTGGGGTCTTACTGACCCCATATCTCACTGTTAAGAGGACCTGTCATGCTATATTCCTATTACAAGGGATGTTTACATTCCTTATAATAGGAATAAATGTGATCAAAAATGTATTCTTGGGGAAAATAGTGTCAAACTAAAATAAATTAAGTAAAATAAACAATAAAATGTTTTTTGTTTTTTTTAAAAGTGCTCCTGTCCCTGTGTGCTCGCATGCAAAAGCGAATGCACACGTAGTCCCGCACACATATGAAAACGGTGTTCAAGCTACACATGTGAGGTATCCTTGCGAACGCAATCATTTTGGCCCTAGACCTCCTCCGTAACTCAAAACATGTAACTAGTAAAAATATTTAAAGCGTCGCATATGGGGATTTTTAAGTAGCGAAGGTTGGGGCCATTAGACGAGCGTGTGCAATTTTGAAGTGTGACATGTTAGGTATCTATTTACTCGGCGTAACTTCATATTTCACATTATGCAAAAACATTCGGCAAATTTTACTGTTTTATGTATTTTTTTTAAGCACAAAACATTGTTTTTTTTACACACGTTCGAAAAATTGCGCAAATACCATGTGAGATAAAAAGTTGTAATGACCGCCATTGTATTCTCTAGGGTCTTTGCTAAAAAAACATATATAATGTTTTGGGGTTCTATGTAATTTTCTAGCAAATAAATGATGATTTTTACATGTAGGAGAGAAATGTTAGAATTGGTCTGGGTGTTCCAGAACGCCTGATGGTGCTCCCTGCATGTTGGGCCTCTGTATGTGGCGACGCTGTGTAAAAGTCTCACACATGGGGTATCGCCATACTCAGGAGGAATAGCAGAATGTGTTTTGGGGTGTAAAAAATGTATTTAGAAAAAAATGTATTTAGAAAACGTTTTATTTATTTTTACAGAATTTTCAGTCTTTTTTCTTTTATAGCGGAAAAAAAAAAAAACCCAGAGGTGATCAAATACCACCAAAAGAAAGCTCCATTTGTGTGGAAAAAAAGGACAAAAATTTCATATATGGAAGAAGGTGGCCTGGTGTGATCGATCATGTTTACTTTTACATCATGTGGATAGCTGGGAGTGTGTGCTTCACTTACCTAGGGAAGAGATGGAGGATGTAGTATGGGAAGAAAGCAAGTCAATGGGGGCAATGTTCTGCTGGGAAATTGTGCCCCATTGTTGGACTCATAGGGGAGGTATTGTGCCCCTTCACTAGTCTCAGTGAGGGGGAATTATGCCCCAGTGCCAGATAAAAGTACTGTATTCATTGGCGTATAACACTCACTTTTTTACCCTGAAAATAGAGGGTAAACTGTGCCTGCGTTTTATACGCAGGGGGCTGTGGAGTTTTTTTCCTGAAATTTCCCTCTCAAAGTTAGGGTGCTTGTTATATGCCTATAAAAACGGTAATAGGCTGAAGTCTGGAGACCACTGATGTAGAACACACAATCTTCCTATTTTCCAGTTTTTATCCGCCTTAAAGAGGTTGTAAAGGTTTGTTTTTTATTATCTAAATAGGTTCCTTTAAGCTAGTGCATTGTTGGTTCACTTACCTTTTCCTTCAATTCCCTTTCTAAATGTTTTTTTTCTTTGTCTGAATTTCTCACTTCCTGTTTCTCCTCAGTAAGCTTTCCACCATCATCCGAGCCGATCTGGCTGGGGGTTAGTCAGCGTGCTCGCTCCCTCCCTTGGGACTACATCCCTGAGGGGAGACACTGAACACAACGTCTCCCCGCAAGCTTACTGAGGAAAAACAGGAAGTGAGAAGGGAAATGGAAGGAAAAGGTAAGCGAACCAACAATATACTAGCTTAAAGGAACCTATTTAGAAAATAAAAAACAAACCTTTACAACCCCTTTAACCACTTAAGATCCGGACACATACGCTGCTAAATGACCCAAGGTGTTTTTACAATTCGGCGCTGCGTCGCTTTAACAGACAATTGCGCGGTCGTGCGACGTGGCTCCCAAACAAAATTTGCGTCCTTTTCTTCCCACAAATAGAGCTTTCTTTCGGTGGTATTTGATCGCCTCTGCGATTTTTATTTTTTGCGCTATAAACTAAAATAGAGCCACAATTTTGAAAAAAATCACTTTTTTTACTTTTTGTTATAAAAAAAATCAAATAAACTAAATTTTAGTAAAACATTTAGGCCAAAATTAATTCAGCCACATGTCTTTAGTAAAAAAAAAAAATCGCAATAAAAAAAATAGCTACCTAGCGGGAACAGCGACACTAATACAGCGATCAGAAAAATGATCGCTTAGTGACGCTGGCAATAGGGAGTGAAAGGGTTAACTAGGGCGGTGATCAGGGGGTTAAAACTTTATTGGGGGGGTGGGGGGGCTATCCTGAACCTAACACTAACTGTTTTTTACACTGCCTGTCACACTGACACTAAATGCAGTGATTAGATCACTGCATTCAGTGACACTGTGACAGGGGGGTGGGGGGGGGGCGATCACAAGGGGTTAATGTGCCTATGTGAGTGTGTGTCAGTGTTGTGTTGGTGCACACTTACTGTGGATGTCTTCTCTCATCAGCAGCGGTGGGAAACACCGCTGCGATGAGAGGTGACATAATTTCCTCCTTCCTGTGTAAACACAGGAGGAGGAACTGAAACGAAGGGGGAGCGCTCCCATTGGCTGGGAGCAATCGGGGGGGGGGGGGGGCGGAAAACACAGACATCCGCCCGCTCGTCGGCGATCGCTCCCAGAGCCAGGGGGACCCCCCGCACGCCGCAGAGGGGGTCCCGATGGGACCCCCGAACCGCACGAAGGCGGGGACGTAAATTTACGCCCTTGTGCCTGTACGAGCCATGTTGTGGCCGTAAATGTGCGTGCGGGGGTCCTTAAGTGGTTAATACAAGGTCAACACGTCTTTAGATTATGTTGTTTCCTAAAAAAAAAATATGCAGAACTTCTCTCCCAAAATCAGATTTTTCAATAGTAGAGATTGGGGTTTAGATTTTTTTGAACCTCCCAATCTAATGTTGGAAGTGCATGGAGAATTTATGGTCTACGTCCTAACAGTATTAAACACTACATGCAATAATCCTACCATTTATTCATATCCTAATAAACATTAGGTAATATGCCCTCCCGTGGCTTTGGTGCAGGGATATGCACACCCCCTATTCTTGTTCAAGCAACTGTCGCCCTTCCAAATTGGTTCCTTCAACCTAGTGCATTGTTGGTTCACTTACCCTTTCCTTTGATTTTCCTTCTAAATGATTTTTTATTCTTTGTCTGAATTTCTCACTTCCTGTTTCTCCTCAGTAAGCTTGCCACCATCATCTGAGCGGTGTTTAGTCAGCCAGAGCAGCTTAAGCAGGCAATACACGGTTACATTTCTAACAATTTTTTTTTTTTGTGATCCGAGGATGCCATAATTGATTTTTGAAATTCGGCCGACCAAACCTTCACGTTGCCGGGAATAATTATTTTCTTTTTACGGGAATATTCTTTTCTTGCAAATGCGCATTTTGTTTCCATATTACATTTCTCGCACGATTCTCCCATCATTGATCAGAAAATCGTTCGTTTTTCAAAACATTTCCAACATGTCGGATTCCCCAAATTTGATTGCCGCATGAAAAATGGCTGTTGCTGCAGTCCACTGTCTAAAGGTGTGAAATTTGTATGAAAATTATTTTGGAATTCAAACTGTGTATGGCCTTAACGGAGGAGGAACAGGAAGTGAGAAATTCAGACAAAGAAGAAAAACATTTAGAAGGGAAATCGAAGGAAAAGGTAAGTGAACCAACAATGCTCTAGCTTAAAGGAACCTATTTAGAAAATAAAAAACAAACCTTTACAAGCCGGCTGGCTTCACACCTATGCAAATGGCATTTCCCCATTTCCAATTCGCATAGCAGGAGATTGTGTAAGGTGAATTTACACTGGACCCTCTCCCCATCCCCCCAGGTCCCATGGTACCTGAGCCTGGCGACCGCCCGCTCTGAGACATCGGATCGACGCTTTAGGCCTCATTCACATCTATGCATTTTTAGCGCTTTTTGCAGATTTGCACTAGTCAATTTAACATGGTATCCTATGGAACATGTTCTGTAGTGCGAAACTGCAAAATGCACTAAAAATGCATAGGTGTGAATGAGGCCTTACTGGTCCAGGGATTTAAAAATCAATGTGGCTTTCTTTCCTTATCTCCAGCGCTGACAAGATGGGCTAGGCAGGATCTGAATGGCTGACAAGATGGGCTAGGCAGGATCTGAATGGTCAGCGTGTCCATGTCGACCAATTAGAATGCCTCCTATACTGATTTAGATTAAGCCACATGGATTTCAAATTCCAGAGCTGTAAAGTGGCGGCTGAATAATGTCCCATGTTTCATGTTAGTGGGAGTAAAAATGTCCCATCATTGGGACCAATTGTTGAGATCATTAGGAGGAGATGAGCCCCATTATTGGAGTCATAGGGGAGGAATTGTGCCCCTTTACTGGTCTCGGTGGGGGGGGGGGGATTATGCCCCAGTGCCCCAAGGACTGGTTAAACGCAATCAATAGGCCACATAATCTTCCTATTTTTATCCACCTTAAAAGGTCAATGTGTCTTTTAGATGTTTTCTTTAAAAATATACAGTGGGTGATCGTAACGACTTATGTATAATGAGACCCGAGGGGGGGGGGGGGGTTGTTAGGGTCCAGTGTAAGTTCACTTCACAGATTTTCTGGAAAGGTGAACTTGCCCTTTAAATTGAGCAAGGGCTAATCTATGTAGATCAGGGGTCTCAAACCGACGGTCCCCCCCAGCTGTAGATGAACTACAAGTCCCATCCTGCCTCTGCCTATGGGAGACATTCTTGTAAATGTCAGCCTTGCGATGCATCATGGGACTTTGCAACAGCTGGAGGGCAACCAGTTTGAAGCCCCTGATCTAGATCAATGGAGGAAGTGTGAATGAGCCCCATCGCTGCTCACACTCAGCTGGGAACTGAGACTTTTCAAACACTGGAGGCAACCAATCAGCTTTAACCTTTTATTTTTAAAGCATAACTGAACAAGTTAACGCTAGACGCTGATTGGTTTACACCCATATTAGATAAGGATTGTGATTTGAGACATAAGAGTCATCCATGTCCTGTGAGATCCCTTACCTTGACAAAGGTAATCGGGGTGGTGGTGCCCTCGATATCTAGGAGTACAGTGCTGACACAGGCCGGCACGGTAAGTGAGCCCATGCTTCTCCAGCAGTGTGTGCGGCGGAGGGGCGGAAGCTGCAGTGTTGTAGGAAGAGGCGGGAGCACTCCCTATCAATGTGCTTGCACTGCTAACATGGACGAAGCTGCTCCCAGGCCGCCTAATTCCCGCTGTGTGTACGTGTAAGCGGCGCTCACTTGTGTATATTTTACACACTCTACATAAAGAGCTACCCTCCCCAATCAGGCCTTCTGCACACGGCCTCAGCACCTCTCCTCAATTTCCACGCTCCCCCTTTGTCTCCCCTGCGCAGCCCCCGCCCAACCTTCTCCACTTCCGGTCGTGCCTCCTCCCACCGCTCCGTTTCCAGCCAATAGATGGCTCCCGCTCTCACGTGACGTGTCGAGAATGGCGGGTCGCTATTGGCTCCCGCTTCTGATATATAAGCTGAGGGCGGGCTGCGGGAGGATCTTTTTCCGTTGTTGTCTGTGGCGGAGACGGGTCAGGTCTCTTCCTTGTAGGTTTCGTGATAACCGTTGGTGAAATCATGAGCGGGTACAGTAACGCGGATGAATACTCCGAAGGAGCTAAGATCAACGCCAGCAAAAACCAGCAAGATGATGGGGTGAGTGTGGGGAGCGTCGCTCTTGTCCTTGTAGGGGAAGGTGCTGGGATCCGGGGAACATAGCGGGAGGGGTAGGGGTTTTTATTGCCTCTAGGGGGCGACTATACTGCCGCTGCGTTGTTAAAACAGCGCCGTGCAATTTTCGTTCATTCCGAATCGCATGTCGTCAGCAGTAGCCAATAAGAAGCGAACGGGCGGAGCTATCTCACGCTTGCTTCTGGTTGGCTTACTGGATGACGTCAGCGCGTCTGCCTTCCCTTGTAAGTATACCGCCGTGATACGCTGACGCTTGCACTGTAATAGCGCTTCTAAATATAACCGCTTCGTTTATAATGACTGCCTATGGCATAGACGGGGACAGGATCTATAGCAGCTGCTCATGGCAACCAATCGGCGTCTAGCTTTAATTAAAAGCTTATCTAAGCAAGCTGATTGGCTACCGTGCACTTTGGGTCCAGCAGCTCAATAACCCCATATCTTTACGATGATTAGGTTTCTAGTGTCTGTCTTGGGGAAATCTTAAAGGCCTAGGGGTTGATTTACTATAACTGGAGAGTTCACAATCTGGTGCAGCTTACTAGATAGAAACCAATCGGCTCCCAGTTTTTTTTTGTTTTTCCAGCAAAGCAACTCCAAAGTTAAAAGCTGGCTACCATGCAGAGCTGCACCCGATTTTGTCCTCTCCAGTTCTAGTAAATCTACCCCCATAGTCCACATTCTGGACTTTTTTTGCGCCTGTAGAGCATTGCACTTGCGATCAGTGTATAACAAGGGCAATTTACAGGCTCTGCCTCTTGCTACAGGTCCATGTAGGCCTTCAGGTGTGATTCTGGAGGAAGTAAACACTGGTTGAATGTGTTGCATTGTAATCTACAGGATATCTGCCTTTGTGGTAGGCGGCATTGTAGTATTTCCATTCACAAGTGAATGATGCTGCAGCTGTGTGGGCACCCATCTATAAAAAAAAATGTGGGGGGGTGGGATTGGGGGAATGTGACTTGGCTAT